>JAUIMM010000040.1:8835000-9105000 GCA_031769625.1 Taudactylus pleione
CTTTGGTCAACAAAAGCCATTCAAGTTGCAAAAGCCAATTTGCTAATTGTCCATTGTGATGAGGAGAATTCTCTATCTTCACTGTTCAATTTCCAGATCATCAATTTTAATATCTGGAGGCTTAAAGCTGATCACTTCTTCATATGTGATCTCTGAGGGGAAAACCAAATGGAAGATCTATTAAACCATGAATGTAGAAATGTCTTCAATGCAATAACAGAGGATATACTTGATGTAAAAAAACAAACTTACAGCTAAACAAAAAACAAAACTGTGGGCAATAAAATCGAAACCTCTATCTGCAGGGCCTGATTCAGAGGTGGAAGCAGTGTCGATTTCGGTCACAAGCGGCTGATGTTCTCAGTCTGTGCTTGTGTCCGAGTTGCTCTGCACATGCGTCCAGATGGTTACTGCCAGAGGAAGCAGAACATATTTGGACGGAGAGAGGGACAATTTCAATGGGTGTTCCTTGGTGGTAAGAAGGGGGTTGCCAGCTAGGCGTGGGCCTGTTGTGGACAGCCACTGCGTCTTTTTTTGCAGTTGCATTGGCACCATGTTCCGACAGACATTCTGAGCAACTATAGGGCTGCTATAATGTACAATAGTGAGACTGATGTGCGCAATTTATTATGCAAAGCGGCAGATGAGTCGCAGCCAGTGGGCGTCTCAGTAGGAAGCCAATAGGCTGCGGAATTACCATAAAGACACAGTCACATCTGCGTAAAAAGATAAAACCACGGCTGCAATAAAGCTCACTTCTGAATCAGGCCCATAATATTCCAAAGCTATTTATGCAAGCAAGATAATTACATGATCATGAAGGGTCTAACTCTACATTTCCTTGTGCATTCTGCATGAAAACCCTGAAATATTGGTTCCTGTAAAGAAAACGAAGCTCTCTACCTTTCCATTCATCAATAGTGCGCTCCTTGTTCTCTGTAGTTTCATCATAAGGCTCCGCTTCAGGCTCATCTTCTGGATCATGATACTGCTCAAAGTAATGATGTGAAAGGGCTTCAGAGGCAGAGATCCTTTTATCACTGTCTAAAATGAGCATCCTCTTCAGTAGATCAATGGCTAAACAAAAAACACAAAAAGGCTCCTATCAGCATTATGCTGCTTCTGAAAATCAGTAACACCATATGCGTATATATCTTTCATGTACACTGGAGACAATATGTTTAATGATGTTCCAAGAGATTAATTCAAGTGGCAGACTGTAAAAGTGTAGAGGAAAATGCAACACACCTAGAGGGTTGGCACCACGAAACATCTCATTCAGGTCTTGCTGTGGCATGTGTGGTAAGGATTCAATATATCTCCTAGCCTGGATGTAAAAAGATAAACTTACAATACAAGCTGCAATACATACACAAAATGTAAACTAATAACCATTATACATTTGTTTCATAAGCTTACAACAGAGGAGTCCTCATTTCAGAACAATCTTTTTCTTGCATGCTACAGATGTGTCATCACACACCTAGCGACAATACGCCATACGACACAACACCCAGTGCGACTGAGCTGCTCCAAGAGGTGTAGCATGTTGCATTTTTCTGTGCGTCTTGAGCGGCCCATACACGGTGCGATAGGCACCATGTGACGCGACAGGGGATCCGACGTCCGACATATCGGGCGGTCCCCACACATGGTGCGATCGGGTGGCCGACCGCCTGATATGCCGGCTCCCCATCCCCTACCCGCATAGCATGGGATCGCACATCACATCCCCTGATTGACTGAACCTGCAGGAAGATCAGGGGGTGTGATGTACGACCCCACAGGTGCGCGCTCGATTCGGCATCAGGCTCATACACAGTGTGATATAGCAGCCAAATCGTACCAATCCGTTGGATCGGCTGCTTTATTGCACCGTGCATGGCCCGCTTTATTCGCATCGCAGATGCAGCAAAACACCACTCACAGTGTACTAAAGACACTGGGCTGCCCTTTAACTGCACGGGAATTAGTTTTAAACACATGCAAAGTCGCAAATGAGGCACAACGGAACTTGGCCGGAGAAAAAGCCACGGGCGCTGCATCGGAGCACTTCATACAGAATCAGTCGGACACAAGATGTATAAATGTTGCATATCAAATTGATCAATGTAATCTAGCAGAGCTTTGTCACTCCTAGTTATTATATTTAAGTGAATAAGATGCACATTTTGAGCGAGAAAGTCGCTCTACGCTGTCAGGTTGCCTGGGACCTGCACGCAGAGAGGGGCTGTTTAGCGCGACTAAAGCCACAGTTTATGGAGGACACATCTGTATATGCATTATTACCAAGCAGATAGAACTTACATGTTCAGATGAAATTTTCATTAGAAATTCTGAATTAGGCGTGCCAACAACTTCCATTATCCTCTTCAGCTGGTCAATATCTTTAGTAATTTAGGAATTTTTTTTCCCCTTTTTTTTTTCTTGTATTTTTATTTTGTAGACAGGCTATTCTGATAAAGTATAAAAATAAGCACCTTCCAAAATACATTGATACATAGATTTGTTATTCTCTTCATCAATAATAAAACTGCAATAAATTATATTGTCAGGTCATAGAATTTCAAAAAGAACTATAAAAATGCTTATAAATGACAGATTATTGTGCTATAAAGATAGTCTGGTTAGAGGTAGGATTGGGAGATTGTCAGAAGCCCTTTGTAAATTGGTAGTTTACATTTATGTTTGTATATTTGTACAGACTTCAGGATTTATTATTTTATTTATTTAATGCTGGTATAGTAATGTACAGGACATAGATTTACTTGTACACAAGTAGTGAATGATCATTCCCCTTATTTGTACATTATGTTGGTTATAAAATTAGTAGACAGCTTGCCTTTATATACTAAGATGTTTTAGTTGATAATTAGGAAATAATGAAAATACATGCAGAAATGAATAGTGATAGCAATATAATCTACAGTAGGAAATATGGTGTCCCTTATGTATTGTGATATTATAATACACAACTGAACGGTGAATGGTGCTTTCATGGCATTAGATATATCAATAATACATCCATATATTATAAGGAATAGCAGTTGGAGGGACTATATGGCAAGTATAAACCTACTCAGTACGTAGTTTTGTACCTTTAAGTAGACTTCCACTATTTAAATTGCTTTACATTAAGAACGCTGGAACATGGATAGAAACATGCAGTACAGTAGAAGGATACAATCATTTCCTGGGAAGAGAGCTTTGCCTTTCAAAAGTTCTGCCATGATGCATCCAACCGACCAAATGTCAACTGCAAACAGTAAAACCAAAATATGGAAGGGTTAATACATGAACCTTTATATTTGATTGTTTATAATACTCTATTTAATTCTACATACATATATTTTTAGTAAAAAAAAATAGCAACACGTTTACAGTGAATTAAATTTCAGCCAACTTGAATGAATACAAGTTTCACATATCTCAGGAATGTGGCCCATACTGTGGCAGCAACAATGCAAACTAAACACCTGGAAATCCTGTAGTCTGATTCCACGTTACTTTCTTATGCACTCACTGACTCAAATTGTATATATTCCCAATTACTGACATCGTTCTGTTGTATTGTTTGATGATATTTAGGACTATATAATAGATCATAAGCTCTCAAACATGGTTCTCAGGATCCCAATCAGCTCATGTTTTCCAGGTCTCCTCACAGAATCACAAGTATAATAATTAGCTCCACCTGTGTAATTTATAAAATGTGTCTTGGAACACGTGAACTGAGTGGGGCCCCGAGGACAGAGTTTGAGAACCCCTGCGAAATATTATTGTAATGTTTCAAATAAATGCTAAATTGTACTGTGGTATACACAGAGAAGAGCTGGCATATGTTCAACTCGAGACAGGTCCCTCCATGTGACAGAAGTGAGATGTTCGCTGCACATCCATGGACGGCTATAGCTACTGAGAGCTGGCACACTCCGCTGGAATTTGAGAATACTGGGAAGAAACTGAGAAGTCAACAGGAGTTAAACAGTAGTTAGGGAAGTAGACAGATGAAATTAGAGCTTGTTAATGGAAAGGGAGAAATACAGTATGTGTGAGAGAGAAGTGTGAGAGGGGATGTAGTTATGAGACCGGCAGCCACGATGCCGCCGGTCAAAATCCCAAAGAGGAAGCCAGACAAAGGATTTAAGATGATAGGCGTCAAAATACCAACGCCCATCTTAATCTAGAGGGACGCCATGCCGTATGAGGTAAGTCCGGGGCGCCCTTACCGTTAGCCGCGGAAGGAGGGTTAGGTAGCATGGCATTAGGTTTGGGAAGGGGGGTTAGGGTTAGACACCCTGAGGGGGGAGGGTTAGGCACCACTGAGGGGGTTAGAAACTAAGGGGGGGGGGGGGGTTAGGCACGAAGGGGGGAGGGCTAGGTTAAGGCACTAACGGGGAGGGTTACGGTGTGGGGTGGAGAGGGTTAGGATACAAGATGGGAGGGTTAGGGGGGAGGATAAGTATACCCCCCATCAGGATACCAGCTATCGGGGTGCCACTGTCGGTATTTTGACAGTAGGCATCCCAAGCCAGCATTGCATACCGATTCCGTGTGAGAGTACAGATAGATAGAATTGAGGGAGTGAAAACACATAATAACTACCAACTTAAAGAAGAGGGGAGTGCAAGCCAACAGGTTAGTTTAGATGAATGGTTGGCCAGGAAATCAGAAAACATTATTCAGACATATAGAAATAAAAAGGAAGGAGGAGCATTCAATGGTAAAAACAAAGCAGGAGAGAAAAAGGGAAAAGATTTAGAAGTAGTACAAAAGCTGGGTACACACTTTAACGACCTTGCGAACTTACGGTCTGACAAGACGACAATATATATATCGTTACAGGATTAATGTTACCGCACCGCATCCTCCCATCTGATGTGCAGCACATCAGACAGGGAGATACACCCACACAATTCATCAAATATTGGCCCATATATTGTGTAGTATGTACCCAGCTTTACACTGATCTAGATATGTTAATAGGAATTTCTGAAGTGAAGAAAAATGTAAAGCATAACTAGTTAGTAAAGTACCAAAGGAAAGTGATTACAGAAAAAGAAACCATATTAGTCAATGTGAATAAATAGATTATTAAGCTACAGGGGAAAGAGAATTAATGATTACTGACCAGAAAGTTAGCAACATAAAGTAGCAGGAGCAGATACAGCAAGATGTAAGTATTCAATTAATAAATTGATTAATAAAGTTTGTAATGTCATTTATACCACCGTTTTTATCTGATCGACGTATAGTGATAGTAATTAGCGTAAGATACTATCAAATATAACAGAATAATACTATTGGATGATTAATAATAGCTTTGTACTTTAATTTACTGCCTGTGAACGTCTTGTTTAGTCTTCTCAATTCCTTTCCCTTACTCCATCCATTACAGATTATTCCTGAGTGTCCCGTTTCTTGGCCTCCCATCCTGTTTTGGGTCTCGCCTCTCTGTGGCGGCATTCTGTCTCCAACAAACTAGAGCATTCGCCATAAACAACGTGCTGACCAGAGTACCACACTAGTATATATGCCCTGTATCTGAACACGTCGCTGTAATAGCATTTCTACAGGATGAAACAGTTTAATAATCAGTGCACAACTTCCCTGCCTAGTTAGAAATAATTGCTGTACAATAAGGAAGTCACCATGGAATTTAAAGCAAAATATGCAATGAAATTATAATGGTTTCTGGTGCAATAGATTACATGTGAATCCTATCATGCTACCTGTTTGGTTGTAATGCATCCAGTTTAACATGATTTCTGGAGCTCGATACCATCTGGTTGCTACATATCCAGTCATTTCATCATCTGTTTGCCTTGCCAAACCAAAATCTAGAATCTGCAAAGGTGGAGAAAATAAAAAGTCCTTTTAAAAAGACATTTTTCATATAGGTTTGTTTTAAAAGCTCTTTTCTGTAAAAATGGGTAGATGTCAAATGCAATTCTTACCCTTAGTTCACAGTCTTCATTTACTGCTAAATTGCTGGGTTTCAAATCCTAAAAAAAAAAAATTAAATAATGAGATAAATACAATAAAAAAAATTGTGTTCCCATAAGGAAATGATGTTACAAGTGGAACTGAGCAGTCACCATCTGGTTCTAAATACAAAATGTCTTCTTCACACTGTAAAGTATTCAACAGGACTACTGCTCCATGTATGTGGTACTCACTCTCACCGAGACCCCAGTCAGTGCAATGGTAAAGCAGATGGATGAATGACACTGGCAGAAACCTGTTTTAGAATACACTAAACTTTCACAATTGTTGGTGCTGCCACAGGTGAATATCCCACAACTGAGGGTGATGCTAAAATGTAGGACTCCTTTAATACGAGAATCAAAAAGAGTTACTTACTCTGTGGATGATCCCCGCTGAATGGATATACTGTGGAAAGAAAGCACCAAACTTGTAACTTTAGTAAATAAACCGTGCTTAAACTAAAATCGCCCAGCCATACAAGACAGACAGAGATGGAAAATATAGATACTGAAAAACTGAGATTGTCATATTAATTTCTGACAGCTATAAATCTCAATTTCAAATAGCTTTTCATATAAACAATATAATGTCTCATGTCATTTTTCCACCTACGATAAGTGACAAGTACATTGTTCAACTGTTTGGAACTCTTGTGACTTCCCACATGCATACAATCATGGTAAGAGTAATGGGTGTATATTTTACTGCTGAATAAACACTGTGCTGTCAGTAATATCTGACTAGCAGGAGTCAAAACAAATAATGGAAATATTTTAAAACTGTACCTATCCAAAACGTGTTTAGTATATCAGACATGGAATAGAGCTGCTCTTTCTGCGATTTAAACTTATTCTGGTTACACACTTAACTATGTGTACCCACAGCACGAGGTCGTCCGCGGCGAGTGGAACAACATCCGTTGGACCTGCACGCAGGTCCGTCAGGCGTTGTCGCTGACTACACGCGACATAGTGGTACACACTGTCCCATGTGGACAATGCCGTCCGATCCGCCGGATCGGATGACATGTTCTCTAGTGTGTATCCGGCTTTAGTCCAATAGAATTGAAACCTTATACTACATCTTCCAATTAACAGTGCAATGAACAAAATAGGTTAATAATAGGATATGATTAGATACTTATCTCTGCTGCAGAGCAAAATATCATACTAAACAGGGGTATTCAATATGGGAGCGAAAACATTGTTTTTGCATTAATATCGGAGGTATGACGTCATTATCGCAGGTTTTACTTTTACACCGTATTCAATTTCAAAGACTTATCGCAGTTTTGAAAAGTCTTTGATAAAAAACGGTGATAACTTTTCACCATTGAATAGGTGTCGAAAAAAAGTGCAGAATTGGGGTTTAGGGGTGCAGATTTAAAAAAAATAGCCTGCACCCCTGGGAATGACCCCTTGAAACGATCTGTGTCAAAAAAAAAAAAAATGTTGGGGAACAAAGTTAAAAAATAGTGAACTTGACTGTGGGGGGGTCCCCAAGTATGCCCCAGGTGTTTTTTTCATTGCATCTCCTTGCGGCAGGTGGATTTTTCACGATTTTTTTAAGTCTCTTTAGCAGCTTTAAAATATGCTGACCCCCATTTTCAAGTACCCCAAATTTGATGGGCATAGTTATTTTTCCCCCCCAAAAAAATCTAAATGCTCTTCTGCACCACTTTCTTCAAAGTCGCATTTATGCACTTGCCGCGGCTATTAGAAACCCCGACTTCCTTCGGGAATTAAAAATGGGGGTACCCATAGTGATCCCCCATATCTAGACATCTTTAGGGGGGTCCCTAGAATATTTCCCGAAAATTCCCGTTTTTGTTATTCTGTAAAAAAAATTTGTAAAAGTTTACAAAAAAAAAAAAATGACATAAGGTTACCCCCCAAAAGCCAAACCAGCCCCAGGGCTTGCAGCCAGTGGTGGTTTCTAAAAATACGGGGAACAGAAAGTGTAGGGTTCCACCGTATTTTAGAAACCAACTCAAGGCTGCAGGGACTAGTGCTGGTTTTAAATATAGGGGGCAAAAACGACGTGGGGTACCCTCTATATTTAAGACCAGCACCAGACCCAACCGACCGGGGTGTAATGCCACAGACCCAATCACCGGGGCTCCAGGTCCAAAAGCATTACACCCCAAGTCGGTCAGCGCAAGCCGGTGATCTTGGGGGAGTTGGGGACCCCCGCTGAAGCCTGGGGCTTTTCCCCATACCCCTTGCTTGGTGGGTATGGGGGTAATAGGGGGGGCCAAATAATGTAACACCATTGTACTTTACAGTGGAACTACAAGTGCCAGCATGCCTGCCATTTTGCACTTGTGGAACTACAAGTGCCAGCAGACATGCGGCACCTGTAATTTCACTGTAAAATAAATAGTTAAAAAAAGACAAAACACACACACCGTGCCCAGTATAAGTTTAATAAACACACCTACCCATTCACACATACTTACCTATACCAGATCCCAAGTATGGGGCAGGTGTTTTTATTCATTGCGCAAAGTAGCGGCAGGTGCATTTTTTGCAGAATTTTAAAAAATTACCTTTAGGGACTTAAAAATATGCTAGTACCCATTTTCATGTACCCCAAATTTGATGGGACCACTTAAAAAAAAGAAAAAAAAACCTAAGTGCTCTTCTGCATCACTTCTTCAATGTCGGGGAAAAAAACACCTGCGCGGCTATTTAAAAACCCTGAGTTTCTTCTGCAGGCAAAAACGGGGGTATCCACAGTGATCCCAGAGGTCTGGACATCTTTAGGGGGCTCCTACAATTATTTCCAGAAAATTCCAGTTTTTTTTCGCCGAATCAAGTATCGCCGGGTCCCGTTTTCGACGATTTCAAATTGAATACGGGGATAAGCGGGAGCGCGCCCGATACTTGAACGCAGGTAAAATCTCCGATATGAAATGTAAACTTCGACAGCGAAGTTTACGTTTCATATTGAATACCCCTGTATATCCTAAGCTCCTTTCTCTGTATTAGGTGTAGGAGTTCACCACACATAATCACACAACAAAATCAGTGTGGTGTGGGGTTCTGTAGCACTGCCATTTTTTTAATGCTTTTATTTTTATTTTTTTAATTTAGTACCCTAATCTCTCAATAAAATGTAATCCCCAAATAGGCGGATTACAATAGAATATATTATCCAAGGTAGGACTGTCCAAATGGTGGCCTTTATAAAACACTGTTTCAGGGAAAACACTGTTTCTTAAAATGTTACAAACATTACACTGTCAAAATGAATTTGAGAAACAGAAAGGATCTACTGGCTAACACTCCTAAAGAGTCATACCGATCTGGTCTTGCAGACTGCCAGATACAGCAAGGGTGAAAAGGCAGCAAGCTATGTACAACATTAGATAAGTATATCACTGGTGCAGAGCTGCATAGTGAAACAGAATGCACCAGAGCACAAAACAAATAAAAATTATATTTGTGGTGCAAGACACAGACAAATACATAGAGGGAGAAATTAAAAACCAAACATTTTAGGGGTGACTGCAGTACAAATGGAGGTTTACAGAAACAAATGAAAATAAAATAAAATGTATTGTTGTACATTTTGATGGAAAGAGGCTCAACAAATAGCTTGATTCACCGTGAGCGAGTGTGAATACTGGATGTTTGTAATTCCTACTGAGAGCAGTCAAACCCTCCAAATACAGCCGTCTAGACCTAAGAATCTAGAACGCTCTAAAGCAGAACATTATAGAAGGCTTATCATTGCTGAACAATACAACATCCCCAAAGGGAAACTAGAAGAGTAAAAACACTTGCCATTCAAAACAGAAAACAGACACCAGAAACCTGACACATGAATTATTACCTTGAGACCACGAAGTAACTGATAAATAAGGAATTGGATGTGGTCATCTGTCAACTTTTGGCACTTTACTATATTATTTAGATCTGCTCCCATAAGATTTGTAACTAGATACCTGTAAAACAAAAAAGCAGCATTACTTATGAACAGACAATAAAATTAGCATTAAATTATATTGTAACATTAAGACAAGAAGCGGACTCAGAAAGCCAATGCTGTTGCAAAGCACAATCATGCACCTAAAGTGCCTTAAACTGTGATCAGCTATTTTAAAAGGGTTGGGTATGGGATACTGGCGGTCAGAATCTAGACTCCAGCATCCTGACAGGGTTAGGATACAGAAGTATCCTAACCCTACCCCTAAACCTAACCCTCCCCGCACCGTAAACCTAACCTCCCTCCAGTGCCTATCCTTAACTCTCCCCCTCCTGGGATCTAACCGTAAGCCCCCGCCCCAGTGTCTAACACTAACCCTAATACTTACAGTCTGGATGCTGGTATCGGGATTCCGGCACCGGCATCCTGACAGCCGGGATTTCAACTACATCCCATTTTAAATGTTCAGCGTTTATGTTACTCTACCAATGGGTCTGTGCATGTCTACACTATGTAATTAGATTGTAAGCTTTTTGACTACCATTTGAAGTTGCCATTTGGCCCAAGTTATATATTGTTTATGCAGTAAGATGACGTGTACAATTTGTGGCACTGTAGAAATAAATCTATAGGTACAATGAAACTTGTGGGAATATAGTGGTGTATGTAAGAGTGTTATAAATACTGTATTCTGCCAGAGTCTAAATTTACCTGACTGAGCCTCTGGTGTAGTAGGGTCTTTATGTATTTGTAACAGGTCTCAGAGAGGCCAGAAATACAATTAAAATGACCACTAAACCCTTACATTGCATTGTGCTATAACCATTAAAGGTAAAAACACATTGCTCAGTAATATCAGTTATAAGTGTGATTGTATCATTTCTCACTCCACCATCACAGGCAGCTGACATCACATCTTTACAACACTGGTCGTATGGCATGTCCCAGTGTCTGTATGTAAATACACAATACATTTCTCCATTGCAAGCCTTACTATTCATACTACGCCTGGAAAGACAGGGAAAAGATTCTTCTACCAAGCCATCCTTCAGGAAAGGGTGAGAAGCTAAATATGGCCATCAGCTATATACACTTCAGTTACTTTAGGTATGTTATTCAATGTTGTATGTTATTCAGCATTTGATAAAGAGTAGTGACCATTGTTTATGTGCCCTTAGAAATAATACACTAGTGAAACATGAAACGGTGGGTGTACTATGTACACAGCATCTAGGTTTACACATAGTATTTTAATATATAGACAACTCCCATTCAAAATACAAAAGCTTAATTAATAATGTCACCTACAACACTTAAGCTCATTGTAGTGAAGCGGCTTTTAGGTTCCTGCTCTCATATCCCCACCCACCATGACTCTGACCCAGCCATAATCTAGATTACTACAAGTATTGCTCATTCCTAAATATTACATCAGCCATTTAGTGGAATTTTTAGTAATCGCTGTCACTAAATCCAGTTTCTTCTCTTTAACCATACACAGCATGTGGGTACAAATATGGTAAAACAATTTTCTGGTTACTAAGATATGTAGACAACACCTTTGCAAAGACAGTTGAATGTGTTTTTAGAACCACTGTATCCTTGTAGATATTTAGAAAGTGTTGCTTACATTATAGTGCCTGTAACACTCCAACCCTTAAATGCAGAAGTAATCGCCACCGGAAACACTACCTTCAGTAATATGCTTCTCTATGAGACTTCCTATAATGGTTAAAACAGGGCATCCATCAACAGAATGAGGTTCCATGGGGTTACTAGTGTCTTTGTAGCAGGAGTTTTTAACTCTAGTCCTCAAGTACTACCAACAGGTCATGTTTTCGGGAGTTCTTTAATCATGCACAGGTGTGTCTACTTTGCTGTATCAGTAATTATCCATCCTCTTTCCACAAATTGAACTACACCATACATGACCTGTTGGGAAAACTTGAGGCTTGAAGTTGAAAATAACAGCTTTATAGCATTGATGTACACATATACAGAGTTTAGTCACTGGGAACCATGACAGAGCGCATTTCTGTTCCCTCCTTGTGTTAGAGGGAAATGATCTCCATCCATGTGCGTTTGCCTGATCTGGCACAGTTGCCAATTTCTCTCTATGGCGCATGCATGATCCATCCGCAAACCCACTTGCATCCTGCTCAGAATCAGGCCCTTTGTGCTGTTTGCATATATATGTTTCAGCCATGTTTTTAAGCAAAGTTTCCACATTATCCAAATTAATTTTTTAAGTGGTTTCTACAATTTCACCAGATTCATTAGTAAAGGAGCCTTCCATTATACCTGTGGAAACCCTATCCTTTATATCCATAGTTGTAAGAGATCTTGTTACTTTATCTCCATGTCTAACAGAGCTCTTCCTTAGTGACAAAGGATTCCTTCATCCATACTGTGCTATCCTCCCTTCCGTAGTCTGAGAATTGGAGTGGTTAAAAAAAATATGTTCAGGTTGAACAGAAAACCTTCCATCCCAGGCTGGGCAGATTTTATTTTGTTGTGGCTCTTTCCCATAGGTTCTATGAAGGTAGTGAAAAGAACCTTGGGGTAGATGTATGAAGCAGTGAAAAGATTGGAAAAGTATACCAGTGGAGAAGTTGCCCATGGCAACCAATCAATCAACTTTGAGGTTGCATTTATCAAAGTACATTCTATAAAATAATAGGTAGAAGATGATTGGTTGCCATGGGCAACTTCTCCACTGACACACTTTCCCAATCTTTTCACTGCTTCATAAATCTGCCTTGTCACTAATATAACTCTTTGGATATTAGTGTATCATTTCAACTGGGTGGGATCGGGTTCGGGCTCCATCCTGCTTCTGGATGCCATTTCGTCCTTGTGTAATGTGTGAATCAATTACCCTGCCCCATTGGAGTGTACATTCTAAATTCCCAACCACACAAACATATAGGGTTTTTCCTGACAAACTGACACCAACAGATATCGTTGCCACGATATCTGCGTTCCACCACACAGGAGGAAACACTTCCCTATTCCTGCCCTGTGAAAGAACAGGGGAAATGTTGGGACAGATGCGGCCGACCAATTATCTGATCTTTCTGTCATGTTGGACAGAAAAACAGAGAAATTGTCGGCAGATAAGAACCACTTGGCCCATCTAGACTGCCGCTTTTCATGTATCCTTTTGGCAACTTCAGCCCTATTTGCTCCTTGCATCTCTCTTAAGGATATTCTTATGCCTATCCCAAGTGTGTTTAAATTGTTCCACCATTTTAGCTTCAACCACATCTGATAGGAGGCTATTCCACTTATCCACTACCCTTTCTGTGAAGTAATTTTTCCTCAAATATCCTCTGAGCCTACCTCCCTCCAGTTTCAGTGCATGTCCTCGTGTTCTTGCACATCTCTTTCTTTGAAGAATGCTTCCCTTCTGCCCCTTGTTAAAACCCTTCATGTATTTGAAAGTTTCTATCATTTCACTTCTCTGCTCCAAACTGTACATTATTAAGATCTTTTAGTCTTTCTGGGTAAGTTCTGTGCTGTAGGCCATGCACCATTCTAGTTGCCCTTCTTTGTACAGTCTCTAATGTGTCTATGGGCCTGATTCAGACCCACTCGCGAGCGGCTGTCCGCTCGCAAGTGGGTCGATGTTCTTCACTGAGCATGCGCACGACGGAGGGTGCTCCGTCGTGCGCATGCGCCAGACGCGACGAGCGAAGGAAAGTCCTTCGCTCGTTGTGTCTGATCAAAGGGGGCGTGCTGTCTATGTTGATTGACAGCACGCCCCCTTTGGAGGGATTGCCGGGGGCGTGCCTCCCTGACGGGGGCGTTCCTACATCACTAGTGATGTCAGTGAGTGATTTTGGCTCTGATAGAGCCAAAATCACTCCGGAGCTTGCGGTTGAAAACCTCAACCGCAGGCTCCGTCTCGCAGTTTCGATGGTCGCGATGGTCAAGACCATCGCGGCCATCAAAATGCAAGCTCGTATAGGCTGTGGGTGGTGACCCACAGCTATACGAGCGTCCAGGAGGACGCTCCATTTTCATGGAGGGCGGCCCTCATTCAGAGCGTGCGCTCTGCTCAGAGCGTACGGCTCTGAATGAGGGCCTATATCCTTCTGGAGATATGGCCTCCAGAACTGAACACAGTATTCTAGATGAGGCCGTACCAATGATCTATACAGTGGCATTATCACTTCTTTTTTCCTGCTACTGATTTCAGCAAGCCCGATAGGCCGATAATTAGTGGTCTGCAATACACTGTACAATTATCTGGTCAATCCAACTAGATCAGGTGGATCTGCCAGATAATTGTATAGTGTATGCCCAAAATAATACGTTTAATGTACCTTTGTGCAGAGAAACTACCTTGTAGTAAAGGAGAGATGTGTTATATAAGGGGGAAGAGTCATTATAAAGAAGTAGCCCTGTAGTATTATTGTCACAATTTGTGCTGCCTCCATTTGAACAAAGCTAGTTTTTCCCATTACCTAAGTTACACATATGGCATCATATACAGATGGAGCCAATACTTACACTTCATTAAAGGTTTCAACTGAAGTAGATGGGGTAAATACATCCAGCAGACCTATTACCTGCAAAACAAAACAAAAAGTATTTTGAAGTCACACATTCTTTGTGGGGAAAGTGTTCTTTGTGCTTAGAATTTTAAACACTTTATATGATAGGTAGTTGATATTTCATATGTCCTGTACAATAGGAGAAATCTGGCCATCACCTCAGCCTCCTTACTCATTAAACAGTGATACCTGATGGTGTCTAAAAAGTCACTAACTAATTGGCTTCTACCTATTGCAAAATCCTACTGTTGCAGTCATCTGCGGAATTCAAAATGTGGGGTCCATGGTTTGTCAGACACCATAAAATGATGCGTGACAGAATTACTTACTATTTTAGTGATTTCTTTTTTGTAGTCAGCCAATTCCTTTTCATTAAATATGCCTAAAAAAAAAAACCATTGTGACATATTCTTATAAGATGCTCCGATTAAACTAATAAAAATGACAGTAAAATAAATGTCACAATGGCCTGGCAAACCATGGCACAAAGCGAATTGAGGCATGGCGGGGCCCTAATGATGAGACCAGTATTGTCACTCCCTATGGTCAAATACATAGGAAAGTCTACACAATACTCCACCCTTTTTATAAACATGATTCAATTGATTAGTTGGGATTTCTCATGGTATCGCATTGAGTGTCTATTAACCAAGCTACAATCTTCTATGTAGTTTTTGATCCCTAGAGAGAAAGTGGTCACTTGTCTATCAAAAGATAGAAGAGCACAATATGTTGATTTACTAAACTTCTAAAAAGTAAGGGGGCGATTTTGCCCATAGCTTAACACACTATATTATACACACACATACACATACATACACACAATGATTGTGGCGCTAATACATAAAATCAACCCAAAGTGAACTGAATAATAATAAAAAAAAAAGTGAATATGAACTATAATAGAAAGAAAAAAAAAGGGACGTATTTATATTTTTTCTATTGCACTCCCCGTTTTGTTCCGGTGGCAGCTCTATGACCGGATCCAATGGCACACATTGGTTTGAAATCTAGGAGTAATTGTGACAAAAAAGCGCCTCCTAGTGCAATATGTATAGAATCTTCTGAGTGATGATTAAAGTGCACACGTACCGTGTTAAAAGGCAAAAGGTTTTAATTTTTGCCAACATAAACCTTGGTGTATTCATTTCTCTCCCACCACAAATTCTTGTAGTCTTGAACTCGTGTTCTCAATAAGGACCATACAAATAGATGATATATAGTTAAAAGGTATACAAACACAATTCATTAAGTGTATATCCACACGTACATTTCAAAAAAAGATGTCAAGCTTATCTGGACAGCAGAAGTAACCGTAAGCCTGGAACAGTCCAAACAGGAGGAATGCTTCAACGCGTTTTGTCTAATCACAAATATTAGGACTTCATCAGGAGGATGTTTTTACAGTGAATCTAGAACCCTTTTTATACCTTACATACTAATTGAATAAATTACAGGTGTGGCTAACTACACCAAACAGGAAGTGATGTCTTTTGCATATGCCAAATACAAAAAATTAGATTGCCCAAAGTAAGATGGCTGTGTGTGTTAAAAAACCAGAAGTAAAAACCTCCTTTCTGATGTAGCCTTTTACATCAAACATTAAAAATCTAGCGCCTGAATGAGCGGAATTGGTATGAAATACCGCCGGCCGCATGGCGGCCCGACAGAAGCAGAGTGCGACGCAGCGGAAGCCCGACAGCGCTGGAAATCCCGATCGTGGATAGGTAAGTATCCACTAACCTAACCTAACCCCCCTAACCCTCCTTAGGGGTGCCTAACCCTAACTTCCCCCCCAAGTGCCTAACCCTAATCCCCCCTCTAAGTGCCTAACCCTAAGTCCCCCCCGGGGGGGGGGGGGGTGCCTAACCCTAAGTCCCCCCCCGGGAGCCCTAAACCTAACCCTCCCCCCCGAGGCTGTCCGCTCGCGGCGCCCGGCATCACTACGATCGTGATGCCGGGCGCCGGTCTCCCGGCGTCGGGGAAATGCGGGCGTCTACATCTAGACGCCCGGCATGTCACCCTTGCCGGGATGAGACAGTCGGGAAGCCGGCTGCCGGTATTTAGGCTGTCGGCTTCCCGATTGCCTCCCGAATGAGCTTTGCCCTTATCTACAAACAAAAAATTTTTGGAAATATAGATGCTTAGAAAAACGATTGTATTATGTATTTGGTAGACGCAGACCAAATAGAGGACATTTATAGAGATATCGGAGATATTGAAGGAATGGAATCCCCACTTCCAGTCCACGGCCATGTTGAGAAGGTCCAGAGAACCAGAGATGATATCGCTGTATATTGGATCTATAAGTATACTAACTTTGATATAGCCATCCGGTGGCCATCTTGCGTGTGGCAAGAATTGAATAGGCCTATGTAGTTTACGATGCCACATTAGTGGCCAGAGGCCATCTTGTGTGGGGCAAGGCATAAATAAAATGTTTGCGGTCTGATGCCGCACTTCCATCCAGCGGCCATGTTGGTTGAGGCATTATATGGAAATGCCATTTTCAAATGAGGAAATTTTATATATGTTGACAGATTTCTGTGCAACCGAATGAATCATTTATGTATTCCGGGTTTCCCTATGTAGATTCTTAGTATTTGATGTAAAGGACTACATCAGAAAGGAGGTTTTTACTTACGTGCGTGTTTTTTTTAGCATACACAGCCATCTTACTTGGGCAATCTAATTTTTTGTTTTTGGCATATGCAAAAGACATCACTTCCTGTTTGGTGTAGTTAGCAACACCTGTAATTTATTCAATTAGTATGTAAGGTATAAAAAGTGTCCTAGATTCACTGTAAAAACATCCTCCTGATGAAGTCCTAATATCTGTGATTGGATGAAACATGTTGAAGCATTACTCCTGTTGGATTGTTCCAGGGTGGCGGTTACTTCTGCTGTCCAGATAAGCTTGACACCTTTTATTGAAATGTATGTGTGGATATACACTTATTAAATTATGTTTGTATACCTTTTAACTATATACGATCTATTTGCATGGTCCTTAATGAGAACACAATTCTAGGCTATAAGAATCTGTGGTGGGAGAGAAATGAATACACCAAGGTTTATGTTGAAAAAAAGGTTTTAATTTTTGGCCTTTTTACACAGTACGTGGGCACTTTAATTAATTTAATCATCACTCAGAAGATTCTATACATATTGCACTAGGAGGCGCTTTTTTGTTATATACATAAAATATTGGGACATTGACAGAATTTTCATATTTTGGCCTCTATTCACCACCACAATGGCTTTGAAATGAAATAAACAAGATGTGCTTTAACTGCAGTCTTTCAGATTTAATTTGAGGGTAATTACATCCAAATCAGGTGAACGGTGTAGGAATTACAACGGTTTCTATATGTGCCTCCCACTTTTTAAGGGGCCAAAAGTAATGGGACTATCAACTCAAAAGCTGTTTCATGGACAGGTGTGGGCTATTCCCTCATTATTTAATTATCAATTAAGCAGGTAGGTGGTCTGGAGTTGATTCTAGGTGTGACATTTGCATTTGGAATCAGTTGCTGTCAACTCTCAATATGAGATCCAAAGAGCTGTCACTATCAGTGAAGCAAGCCATCATTAGGCTGAAAAATCAAAACAAACCCATCAGAGAGATAGCAAAAACATTAGGTGTGGCCAAATCAACTGTTTGGAACATTCTTAAAAAGAAGAACGCACCGGAGAGCTCAGCAACACCAAAAGACCCGGAAGACCACGGAAAACAACTGTGGATGACAGATGAATTATTTCCCTGGTGAAAAAAAACCCCTTCACAACAGTTGGCCAAATCAAGAACACTCTCCAGGAGGTAGGTGTATATGTGTCAAAGTCAACAATCAAGAGAAGACTTCACAAGAGTGAATATAGAGGGTAAACCATTGGTAAGCCACAAAACCAGGAAGACCAGATTAGAGTTTGCCAAACAACATCTAAAAAAGCCATTACAGTTCTGGAACAACATCCTATGGACAGATGAGACAAAGATCAACTTGTACCAGAGTGATGGGAAGAGAAGAGTATGGAGAAGGAAAGGAATTGCTCATGATCCAAAACATACCACCTCATCAGTGAAGCATGGTGGTGGTAGTGTCATGGCGTGGGCATATATAGCTGCCAATGGAACTGGTTCCCTTGAATTTATTGATGATGTGACTGTTGACAAAAGCAGCAGAATGAATTCTGAAGTGTTTCGGGCAATATTATATGCTCATATTCAGTCAAATGCTTCAGAACTCATTGGACGGCGCTTCACAGTGCAGATGGACAATGACCCGAAGCATACTGCAAAAGCAACCAAAGAGTTTTTTAAGGCTAAAAAGTGGAATGTTATGCAATGGCCAAGTCAATCCCCTGACCTGAATCCGATTGAGCATGCATTTCACTTGATGAAGACAAAACTGAAGGGAAAATGCCCCAAGAACAAGCAGGAACTGAAGACATTTGCAGTTGAGGCCTGGCAGAGCATCACCAGGGATGAAACCCAGCGTCTGGTGATGTCTATGCATTCCAGACTTCAGGCTGTAATTGCCTGCAAAGGATTTGCAACAAAGTATTAAAAAGTGAAAGTTAGATTTAGGATTGTTTAGTTTGTCCCATTACTTTTGGCCCCTTAAAAAGTGGGAGGCACATATAGAAACCGTTGTAATTCCTACACCGTTCACCTGATTTGGATGTAATTACCCTCAAATTAAATCTGAAAGTCTGCAGTTAAAGCACATCTTATTTATTTCATTTCAAAGCCATTGTGGTGTTGAACAGAGGCCAAAATATGAAAATTCTGTCAATGTCCCAATATTTACACACACACACACACACACACACACACACACACACACACACAGTCAGGTGCATAAATAATATATGTCTTTAACTAATATGCTGCAACTGTTTTGTTGGTTCTAGTTTATTCACCCTCCAATTTTTTTTCTCTTATAAAAAGAAGTCTGTTCCGCCATGACGCTCAACGGATTTTTATTTTATAAAAAAAATAATGTATATATTAATTTATATTAAAGGATACAGTGTATTTTAATTCTAATGAAAACTACATATATTTTGCAATCTTTATTTTTAATATATATTAAAAAAAAAAAAAAAATAATAAAAAAAATGTAACAGGGTGTCCAGACAAATCCAGCGCTAGGACAGAAGTGCTGCACCCAACGCTGGGTCAGAATATGGCCACGGAGGAGGAATTGTGTCCAGCAAGGGAACAGGTCTGGTAAGTATGTGCTGCTGTTGTGCTTTGGCGACCTTGAATCTTCAGATACTTGGGTGCAGCAGCCAATAAGAATCTGCCTGACTCTTATTGGCTGCTGCTCCCGGATGTCCACCGTGATCAACCGGTCGTGTGTCCGCAGTTTACCGGTCGATCGTGATCAACCCTGAATTAAGGCAATACGATGTTAAGGCTATGTCATGTAAGGTTACTATGAGGCATCACTTATAGGTAGGAACTTTAACATTTTAAGGAAATACACTAAACAGCTGTCAACCAGAGTAGATAAAGTATTTGAGGTTAAGCAGGGTACACACTATAGGATGTATGTTATAATATATCGCTATAACGCAGTATATGGTGTGCATGCCCGATCTGCCGTTCACAATGGCAGTTAATCACATTGTCCTTTTGCGGTTCAGCAGATGGGATGATGCAATGAATGATGCGGTGCTGTTACACCGGATCGTGCAGTGTGTACATCATTAATTCGCATTATACCATCGTACGGTGTGTACCCAGCTTTAGATTTTTTTTAATTTTTTTTTTTACTGAATCAAATATTGTTTTAGACAGTATCTATTTGTGTTGGTTGGTTTAATAAATTGGCTTTTATACATTTATGTTCACCTGACCCTGGATGTTTAACTGTTGCTAGGGGGTATTTTGTATTCTAGATATGGCTATCCTCCTCTTTAAAGTGGCTGGGTATTCTCATGCAGCGATATATAGTGTACATACATTAAATTTATTGGTGCATCTTACAAAGAGATTTAAAAACCACAAACTATATTTTGTAATCAATACCCAATCATTTAGACAAATGCCTATTTAAAGGTGTTAAATATAATTTTATATAAGAAAAAAGTGACTATAACATTTAGCTCAGTCCACCTATTTTTCCACAACTGCCAGCAGCAGATAAAGAAGCAGTGGATTGCATACTAACACATATTCAACGGAATGGATATTAGATTTAAGATTTGCCCATTTTTGAGTATCACTACTTTGAAGTGGCATTAGACATCTTTAGACAGGACTCTATAGATGTATTTTCAAATAAACATTTTGTACATTCTCAAATACAATTAATATAATTATAACATCTTGCGCTAGGAGCAGTTAGTATAGCACAGGAACAATAAATCTATGTCACATGCTGGCAAATCAATCTAATTAGGTTAGCCATGATAAAAATGATGGACCATATGGGTCAGGCTCTGGTTTAAGAATGACCATTAGAAGAGGAAATTAGATTCCTATTCTCAGAACTACATACTCCACCCGCAATACCCCTAAATTTACTAGTGAGACTCCACTGATTCCTCAGCAAGACGATGATGGGAACAAGAGTGTTATGCGAGTGAGATACATTAGGAAGATAGTGGCGACATTACATTTATGAAGCTTGAGGTTTCTTCACTCTCAAAAAATCTCAATTCTATACATAGGGAAACAAAGTGACAGTAAATAAAAAAAAAAAAAAAAAAGAAAAAAAGATTTTCTTTCCATGTGAATTTCCAGTGGAAATTGCATGCTCAATCGAATTCAGGTCAGGGGATTGACTTGGCCATTGCATAACATTCCACTCTTTCCTTCACTTATCTTAAGGCCCCTACACACAGAACGATACTGCTAATGATCCGACGCATCAGAACGATAAATCAGCAATATCGTTCGGTGTGTATGCACATTGCGTGCTCCCGTGGCGTCGTCAGTCGCATCGCCTGATCTTTTGTACATGCAGAAAGATCAGGCGATGTGGCAGATGATCCCATGCAGTGCTTTGCGGTGGGGGCCGGCATATCGGGCCCTGGATCGCCCTGTGTGTAGGGAACGCTCGATATTTCAGTCCTGGGATCATGGGTCGCATCGGCGGGTACACATCGTACAGTGTGTACCCACCTTTACAGTCATAATTTGGGTGTTACAACAAAAAATTCATAAAGTTTATAAATTTATCAGCAAGTAAAAATGCTCATTTCACATTTATGCCCAGGATGGGGGGAGATCTGGGCATTAAATCCCCCAACCCAAGTTTTTTTTAATCCACAGTATTTTATATAGCACCAGTTAACTCTTTATGCGGTTATATTGTCTTCTAGTTTATATGTAAGTGCACTTAATAAAAAAAACAAAAAACAACAACATTTTATTGTCAAGTGAATTATATGGTGTATTTCCTACTGCAATGTTGTTGAAGAAAGGCTTTGGTTTGTCTTCAGAATTTTATTCATGCTTTTCTGTGGCTACATTAAGGTCTGCATAGCGTTGTTATTTTTTAAATAGTATTCAGTCAAGGACCTTGGACTGCACAATTCCAGCAAATACATTGCAGACAATGTTAAAATAGAATGAGAGCATTTAAAAAAAAAAAAAAAAAAAAAAAAATTAAACAACTTTGGGATATATAAATCCAAGTACCACTGGTACAGGCGTAATGCTGATTAGCCAGGTTTGGGGAGAGTAAAAATCATGCAAAGTTCCACAATGTTAATTGATAACTTGTTTGTAGCTTACATTTTCATGCTTCATGTGTTTGAGCAAACGCAGCTCCCGATAAGTCCGTCGTGCATAAACTAGCGACTGAAACGGCCTTGACAGCTTTTTTACTGCCACTTTTTGTCTGGTCTTGGTATCATATGTAGAGCTAGAATAAAAAAATAAAATAAATACTACAGTTAGAATAGATAAAGATAACGTGAGTTGTATCATATTCTATATCTATCTGTGCATCTATATATGGGCCAAATTCAATTAGCTTACTACTACTTACCGTGGATTTCTGTTTGCACCTTAGGAGGGTGCAAACAGAAATCCATAGTAAGTGTAGCATGCAGGTAAGCACAGCGAATAATTGAATATGGCCCTATATCTGTATCAATCCTGGTCAGAGACTTAGAAAATGGGATGGAAACTTACAAAATGACAGATAAAATGACTAAATTAGTGTTAGACAGTGTCAGTTTAGAGCAGTGGTTCTTAACCTTTTTGGAGGTACTGAACCCCGCAAGTTTCATACGTGCATTCACCGAACCCTTCATAGTTGGAAAATTGAAAATGTTTTTTTTTTTTTTTTTTTTAATTCATAGAGAGATATAAATAATGAAATATTTGTGCACAAAATGAACCATGCATCAGTTCCACATAAAATCACTGTGTTCAAAGAACAAAACCAACAAAACAAAAATGCCATAAAAGTATTGTGTGAATGCCAAAAGTATATTAATGCACCTGGCAAACGGAATGGACACACATCTCTGCCGAACCCCTGAGACTGACTCACCGAACCCCTGGGGTGAAGAATCACTAGTTTAGAGGATACAGTTCACTTTCTTTGTACCATTCAATTGTACAGATGTGTCCTCATGTACATCTAACCTCTTTTCCTCCATGAGGTGCGAGGAGTCTGGCGCAAATTCCGTGCTGCGTACTTTTACTTTTTCCTCAAGTTTGCTATTTTTTTCCTGCTACTTTTTTCTCAATCTTGCATCTTAGTTTGCCAATAGTGTACTAGGTACAGATGTGAGGAGTAGCGTACCATAGATTTATTTAGATTTTACATCTTATTGGCATCACAGATGCAGTGAGAAGCATCTCACAGTGTACTAGAGATGCTGGGCTGTGACTAACAGCATAAGAATTTGTTTTACACATGTACAAGGTCGCAGATAAAGCACAACAGAAGCTGCGGCTATTTGACTGTGTAAAAAGTGCTCAGATGCAGTCGCACACAGATGTACAAGTGGTCTGTGTGTGCTTGCAATGTAGCTTTGTCGCTTCCAGTTGTTTTGTGTGAATAAGGCTTACATTTTTTATTTTTTTTTAAGTTTTGCTCAAAGAGAGGCTCAACCACTGAACCTGGCATGCCGAGGGGGACTATTTGACGCGACTGAAGCCACAGTGTAAAAGGACACACCTGTACTTAGTTATGATTAGTGTTTTGGCACGGCTAAGAAGCAAAGTCTGTGGTGCAAAATACAGGGCTATTTGGTGCAATTTGAGGAAAGGTGTATGTGGGCACATCTGTATCGTACTCCAAATTTAAGATGGCTAGTATTTCTCCAGCTAGGTTTGAAGTAATTAAATTCTGACAAGCAGAATAATTTCTGTGAGAGCATTGTCCATTAACTAAAATGTATCAGCATGGAGTGATTTGAGCAGTATGAACATCTGACACGATCCATACACTTTCTTGAAATAAACAGCAGAAAATCTTAAGCAAGTAATAAAATATGGACTTTTTTTTTTTTTTACAGGCGAAACAAAAAAAAATTGTAATACAATAAAAGAAAATAACCAATATTGGAAACAAAAAACATGATCTGCATTTTGCAGTCATATAGTTATGAGGAAAAAAGGAGACCATTCTGTTGCAAGTTACTTTGGGTTTTCAATTTTGTATCAAATGTACAGACAACAATATTACAGGTTGAGTCTCACATATCCAAAATGCTTGGGACCAGGGGTATTTTGGATCACAGAATATTCCGTATTTTGGAATATTTGCATTTCATAATGAAATACCTTGGGAATGGGACCCCAATATACACACAGAATGCATTTATGTGTTCTATACACCTTATGCACACAGCCTGCAGCTCATTTTATACAATATTTTCAATAATTTTGTGGCTCAAGCAAAGTTTGTGTACATACATAAAATTATTTATGTTTCATATACACCATATACACACAGCCTGAAGGTAATTTTATACAATATTTTTAGTAATTTGTGCCTTAGACAAAGTTTGTGTACATTGAACCATCAAAAATCAAAGGTTTCATTATCTCAGTCATGTGAAATTTATTCCGTATTTCGGAATATTTGGATATGGGAGACAACCTGTATTGCCAAAATAAAATACCACTTAGTAAGCACAGCAGGAAAAGCACAGCCCTTAGAAAACACCAGTTGCACACCACAAAACACTGGTGCACTTATCAGTGATGGGCAACAGGCGTCCCTCCAAATCTTACAGCTCCCAGCTCCTTCCTGCTTTGTAATCTTATTTGTTATAGGTTGTAGCACTAGTTTAACAGGCCTGATATGTTATTACAGAGAAGTGCCTCTTTCATTAACTAAAATAATTAATTTAACTTACTGAAAGCAATGTGTTGCCCTTATAAAGATTAGAGGGTCACCCAATGTGACCCCAAAGTATATCAGGTTGTCTCTGACTTAAGGTGCCCATACATCAGAGTGGGGTTTCCGCGATCCTGCGACAGGATCGAAAATGCCGCTCTGCCGGGTGGAAACGCCAGCTGGCCACCATTGATGCTGAAATTTTCAATGGTAAATGTCCCCGATTAGACAATCACGATCATTTTTTGATTGCGATCGTCAAATCGGGAAAATCCAACATGTTGGATTTCTGCGATCACGTGATGCAGCATCACGGGATTGCGGCAAATTACATGGTCCACATCTACTATATACTCTTGGGAGGCACTGCCAAAAATAAGGGCACCCATTTCCATAGACAGAAATATATGAAGAGGCACACTGAACAAAAATGTAAATGCCACATCAAAGTCCAATTTTCTATCTTTTTAGATTTAGAGTAACCACTTTCATTATAGTTCACATGCGTAGTCTCCTAAATGTTCCTCAGTTTAACCTCATTGACAGCTTATATTAATCAGAGCTTGAGAAAATTGGGACTGCTTTTATTACATGTGGCACTTGGGTACCTTGGGAGATTATTACATTTGGTAGAGAGTGCCTAGAAATTTGCTTCTCTGCCAAGAAGGTGCAAAATGTATCCCATTAAAATATAAAATGGCGTGAATTCAATTAGCTACAGGTTGACTCGTTTGTTCTCCTGTGTAAAGTGCCTACGGTTATTCCATTACAGACCCGCAATCAATCTGCAGGCTGAGGATAATGCTAATTTCTACTTGCGGCTCCAGAGGGGGCAAAATGGCTGTGCTAGGAACACCTATACAATGCTCACTCTCCACTCTCCTTAATTATCTTGCTTTGCAAAATTAAATTTTGTCTGGTTTGTGCTTCATAAATGACCTCCTGTATGATTATGCTTTATACACTACACTGTACCTATGGATCATGAACATTTCTAATTGTTAACGCAGGGAGTGAGACAGTAAAGAAATTCCATTCATTTATATTTGCAAACTGGGAGCAATTAACCTATCAACATGGGAAATGCTAATTGTATTATATCTTGCTGCAACAGAGCCTGAAGAGAAAAGATCAAAACATATCGATATAATCTATTGTTCACATATCTTTTGTTGAGGAAAATGAAGAGTTATATACGTACATTTACTTTATCAGATCCAATCCTGCAATTAACATATGGCCTGATCTTCTTTACAGATTACAGCAAAATCTTTACCACTAATTTATGGGGCTCATTTATCATTAACCATTTGTGGCACATTCCCTCAAAACACCCATTTTCGTGGGATAACAGCAAATAATTAGTATCCCCCAGATGTATAATGGGGGGACTGCATCAAATCTGTGAAGTCTAATGCATCCCCTGCATTTCCGACAGCAGCCACAACCCCCATAGGTTTCTAGAAGGGATGCAATGCTGTTGGATTTACCAAGCTCCGGAATGCAAATCTAAAGATGGCGTTGTGCTGCTTTAGCCTGAGGGTTACACACCGCAAAAATTACCGGGAGAGGGGTTCCTGAGGAACTCCCTTCCAGGCAAGGGCCATGGCGCATGCGTGGTCTGCAGAGTGCTGACGCAGTCACTTCACTCCAAGCACATCGCAGAGACAGGCTTCTTTCTGAGCCCTTGTCCCTGCAGGTGCTCTTTAATACTTTTGGCTGATATGATCGCTAATATCATGCCCAGATTGCACTGAGTATGTGATCATTGATAAATGGGCCCCATAAGCATAATTAAATGTATGGCTAAAAACCTAAAGTGCAGCATGGACATATTGGTGCACAGAACATAGTCCCTTCTGTTATTACAGACATTGAACTTCTCCATAATAATAAACCTTTATACACATGGGCATATTAATGCCCGAGAGCACCTGTGTGCAGCGTGCTCCCTCCTCTGAGCAGCATACCCCAAGCTCCGCATCTTCCCTTGTGCTGGCAAGCGGGTCCCTCCCTCTTCCACAGCGCCAACTTCCCAATGATATATGGAAGATGGAGCAAGCACACAAGGGAGCAAAGGCTCTGGCACAGCACCAGCGTCTTCACTTTCACTGAGCGGCGCCAGAGATGTCACCATGGAGGAAGAGGGACCTGCTTGCGGGCACAAGATAAGGGACAGCACCCATACAAACTAATTATAATATATATTTTACACACACACACACACACATTCGCCACTCCCAGATATACACACACACACACTTTATATGGACATGTAGTCATTGGTAGTTGTATTATGTAACATTTTTAACCTTAAGATATTTATATAGCAGAGCAAGTAATATTGCTTTATAATGAAAATTATATTTCTAAAAGGTGCCCACACATGCTGCGACAAGAACTGTAAGCATTACTGGGTGTGCAGAAAGTGGGGTTGGAGAATGACCTGTATTCCAGCTCTTCTAATAAGCAGCACTGGGAAGCAGAAGGGATGTGAATCATCAGCCAGAGGGCCTGGCCAGCAGGATTGCATCTAGTTGAGCCATCATTAGACAGCTTTAGAATTTGAGGCAATCAGATATGTGATAATACAACTTTAGAACTTCAATAAATTCCTAAACACACTCAAACAGGTGTTTTTTTCTGGTGTTATATACAGAGTTCATTTAAAAACTTACATGTAATGTTCAAGCAAAGACTGATCATTTTTGACCATCTCAATTATTTGTTACACAGAAGTATAGTTTTCTACATTAGAAGATTGTAGCAATATACAGTGCAGATATGGTACTGATGGGTAAAGGTGCGATAGATGAGGAACATAGATAACAGAGGATAAAGAGTTGACCTGCAAGAAAAGTATCAGCATAATGCAAGCAGCAGGGGCAAGTGCAAGATTATCAGAAGGGAATCCACTTTCCTCTTCACCGAAATGCTCATATTAAGGTTGATGTAGCCTTGCATGCAAGTCAGTCGTAATTACTCCGGCATTGCGTGCACGGCACTAAATACATTTATTTGCTCGTAAGCAGAACTGCACACATTCATCCAGTGCACCTGTGCAATATCCATATGTTTAGATTGATAGCCATCATCATCAGGGTGCAGTTGCACCAGCCCTACACTAGAGGCAAATATAGCCTGCAGTTTTGTTAACATACTGTACTCCCTCTGAAGCTTGCCTACGTGAGAACACCCCCATTACAGCCCAGTTACACCCCTTCAGTCACAAGTGGAGAGGAGACTGAAGTGCCTATGACGCTGCATCGCTTGTACTTATGAACACTTGGTTCTGGAGCATGTGCAGTGTGAAAACACTCATGGGAAAGATTACCATGCAGACATATTATATGCCAGTCACTTCACTGCAGAGCATAGAATTACTATTTGTACCCTAAAGCTGTCCGAATACTTCCAATTCACCACCATCAGTTTGCTAAACATAATATATGCAAGGAGGCGTAGGTCCACCTCAAACTGATACTGAATTGCTTATAAACACATTTAGTAAAAATAAATCAAATAGCAACAGAATACTTACTTTTTAAACTTGTGAGCAAGATTAATTATTTGCTGGTTTCAAAATAAGACTAAGGGGGATAGTCAATTAGGCTGCGAAAAGTCGGAATCGGCGATAAATTATCGCCGATAACGTCATTTTCGCCTATTTCAATTATCCCCGTATTCAATTTCAAAGACTTCGCAGGTTCGAAAAGTCTTTGAAATAAACGGGGATAAGTTTTCACCATGTTTTACATGGCAAAAAAAATAAAAAATAAAGTGCAGAATTGGGGTTTAGGGGTGCAGGCTTAAAAAAAAAATAAATAAATAAAAAAAAAAAAATAGCCTGCACTCCTGGGAATAGCCCCTAAAAATGAAATGTGTCAAAAAAAAGTTTTAAAAAAAAAATAGGGACACCCCAAAAATTTTTTAATTTTGGGGTAAAAAATAAAAATGGGGAACAGTGTTTAAAAATAGCGCAACAATCAGGGGTGTTCTGCAAGTATGCGGCAGGAGTTTTCAAGAATATGCTATTAGGGGCAGGTGCATTTTTGCAGAATTTAAAAAAAAAATAAGTTTAGGGTCTTAAAAATATGCTAGTACCCATTTTCATGTCCCCCAAATTTGATAGAACCACTTTTTAAACTTCTTTAATGTCGGGAGAAAACACCTGCCGCGGCTATTTAAAAATGCAGAACACACTGTGTAGGGCTAAACAGGGGTACCCACAGTGATCCCCCATGTCTGGACATCATTAGGGGGGGTCTCAGGATGAATTGCCGAAAATTTCCCTATTTTTCCCCGGTACTTACCTTTCCGTAGGCTCTTGTTTTTGCTGGCTCCAAATTGAATACGGGGATTAAGTGGGCACACGCCCGATACTTTATCCCCAGAAAAGCTCCATAATTGAATACGGGCCTTAATCTTTTCAATTTCCTAGTTTATTTAAAATAATACAGTTCTAGTAATTAAATATATTATGGAATGAAAAAATAAACAAAGGCAAAAGGTTTTCAAGGTATAAAGCACATCACACTTGATTAACATAAGAAAACTCAACAAAAAATACCACTAAGCGTCCTGGAAGTTTGGAGAGTGAACCTGCAATTGCAATACCCTTACATTAGCTGGACACCATCAACCAATAAACTAAAATAGTTAAATATGGTTTCAAAAATATGTTTTTAAATTAAATAAAACTAAGAAAAAAAACAAACACACTATTTTAGTGATTTTTGGAAACATTATTAGCCAGTTAAGTTTCTGCACTAATAGTATAACATTATAAAAAGAGGTGCATAGGAGGCTGAGGATAGAGCCAGGTCCAAGTTGTCCCAGGTCATTGTAGTGACAGTAGTAAAGGTAATTTTCCCTGGCTGGTAGTAATATGCTAACCATTGTTTCTTCTGAAAAGGTAATTTCCCAAAATTGTTTGCTTCTAAAATGTGTCTCTCTCCTTAGCAGCATTACCATGCCTCAAACCCAGAGCTGTGATGGCCTAATCAGAGAGAGTACAAAGGACTGTGGACCTCATTCAGAGTCTCTCGCAAGCGGCCGCTCGCTCGCATCCAGCGTATGCAAATTTTTCAAAGTGACGCCATGGGAAGCGATCGCTCGCCAAGGCATAAGCACACCCACTTTGGCTGTGCGAGCGATCGCTCTCTGTATGCAGACACCCATTAGCATATGTTGAGATGCCCACTTGCGCACGTCATCTCCAGGAAGTGTATTAAAACATTGGTACATCGGTAGCGATCGCAGCGCTTGTGGTTGCCTTACCCTGCCGCAAGCACTGCGAGGACTTCAGTGTAAAAAACAGGCATGTCATGTTTACTATGACGCTGCCTGTTAATTATGCACGCCTTAAAAACGGCGTTGAAACACTCAGGCATGTCTGCGTTCACACCTCCACTCTCCCGTTATTAGTGTCCTGCCCCTGTTACCTCCCACAAATGGCCTCACCTGTCACTCATTTCACTGGGCTGTCTCTGCTAGGCGAGCGAGCAGGCTGCGCTCGCACAGAGTAGTTCGCGCACGCGCAGAACGAAGAATGTGCGCTCACAAACCATCAGGCCGCTTGCGAGAGACTCTGAATGAGGTCCTGTGTCCACAGAGATGACAGCGGTCATTCACTATGTGTACAATAAAAGGCTTTCATTTCAAATACCAAGTAAATGCATGTGGCACATTCAGGTAAAACAGGCACATTTACCACCACCTTAAATATATACTTAGCCTAAATGGACAACATTTTGCCAAGAAAAATGACAAATTAAATACTAGTGAAACCGTATGAACCCTACCACTAAAGGTGCATATCAGATTCATTTCAATAAATAAAAAAAGTCATAATTTACATTTAGTACATCAGAATATATCACCATTACAGACAAAGAAAAAAAAGAAGGCTCAATAAACCATCTCCTTCTGCCCTAGAGTTCCTAATGCAGATGTCTGAATAATCAATATAACCGCTCTTCTAGTGGGCCTCGGAACACGGCCTAAACTAATAACTTATTAGACTTGCTTTACCAGCATGAACGCTGCCAAAAAGTTTAATTACTCTTAGGACATAATCATTACCACTTATAGTTGTATTTTTATGCTCCATAAATGATGAACCACTTGTAATGCATTTATAAGCGTCTTTGTTCTTTTTTCAAATACCTATTCACTCAACTCAAGAAGCAACCATATGCAAAACAGTTTACACCAGAGGTTCCCAAACTCCCACATTACAGTCCAGGTTTTATGGATATCCATGCTTGAATCCAGATGGTTGAACCAAATAGACTGTGGTACTAATTAAGTCACCTGTGCTCAAGCATATATATCCTTAATACTATGACAGTTTGGGAACCTCTGGTTTAAACAAGCGCCTTACACCTTGTAAATATTATAAGTGACTGAAAGGAGGCTATTTCTTATTCGTATCACTAGAAAGTACATCCAACACCATCCAGTTAGTACTAATTATATGGGTCTCATTTTTCACTTACAAGAAAAATGTAATTAATAGCTATTGTACTTGCCTTTGCTGTTCTTACTTTTTGTTGGTAGTGTCCTACGATTAGGGCTGAGCTGATCATCTGGCTCTTCTGGCAAATGCCAGAACGGCCGCTCCGGTCTGAAAGCCTGGCAGAGCAGCTCTGCAACTCTGTGCTCTGCTCGGCCGAGACACAGAGACGGTGACGTGCTGAGAGACCAGGCCCCCGTGACTCACAGCATGCCTCCATGAGATGTAACCACTTCCCGTGAGACAAGGCCAAACCTCCTTTTATGTGAGCACGTGCGATGAGGGGGTTGCCAGGGTTGATTTAGAGCCCCAATCCGTACTTGCCTACGATCTATTCAAGAAGCCTGCGTAAAAGCTCCAACTAATTGCCAATTATAGCTCTTAAAGAAGTTACGTCCCATCAATTTGTGCAAGTGCAACTTGATTTTAAGGGTTGGGTATGGGATGCTGCCAGTCAGAACCAGACAGCATCTGGTAAGTAACTTAACATTAACTCTTACCCCTAACCCCACCCTACTTTCCTCCCTGGTGCCTGAACCTAACCTCTCCCCCTAGTGCAGTGGTTCCCAAACTTGTTTGAACCACAGCGCCCTAGAGTATCAGCAATGTTTTCACGGCACCCCTAAGCCAAAAGTTTCTATTGAGAAATCCAGGAAAAATTTAGTAAAGTAGTAAAGTGAAGTAAATTGTGCTTATCTGTCATCTTTAGCTTCAGTATTGTAGTGGGTGACAGATTTGCACTTCTGTTTGTCCACATATTTACATTACACTGACCATAAATAATTTGATTTGGTGCTGGACCACCAACCTGAGGCACCCCTGCGAGTGTCCCGAGGCACCCCAGGGTGCCGCGGCGCCCAGTTTGGGAACCACTGGCCTAGTGCCTAAACCCAAGCTCCCCCTCCCTGTACCATAAAGCTAACCCTCCCCCCTTAGTGCCTAAACCTAATCCGCCCCTAACCTCCGATACTTAACCACGGGATGCCGTCGGTCGGGATTCCGGCGCCGGTATGCTGACTACATCTCTGATTATCACCAGGGACTATGGCTTTTAGGAACAGGAAATCTGCATTTGAAGGGAATCAGCTGGAAAAGGGAAGAAGTTATGCATAGCACGGGTGTTCCTAACAGAGTATGGGCACGGACAACTGAGGTGTGTATAAGCCCAAAGGTGTTTAAATGCAGAGGTTGTGTTGGGATGCATGTACAGATTATGGTGCTGTAAGGGTTAATGTTAGGCTGCTGGGTTATTTCAGGGGTTGCAGAAACTAATGAGAGCATAGAAAAAGGAAAATATATAAAAGCTGTTTAGTATAGGACGGGATTTGAATGGGAAACATCAATGTTTCAAACATCATCTTCTATACCAGTTTAAAAGCAGAAGCAAAACATTGATCTTTTTTTTCCCCACAAACCATCAATATGAGCAATTTGAAACATCACATTCTTTTATGTGATGTAGGGCTGATTTCTCATCAAAAAGTCTTTTTGGTAGTAGGTAAACACACTGTACTGCAGTAGAGTGATCGCAAATACACATATTTTACTTGGTATCGGGGATTCACTTTTTCAGAATGGGTGGGTTCCTGGGGACGCGCTCCGCTGCGGCCAATTCCTGGCTCTTCATTGAATGCCTGTCCCGACTGCAGGCAATAAAAAAATCAGAAGGAACTCTTTGGCGGCACTACAGGGACATACGGCTCCTGACACATCAATTGAAAAAAATAACAATTTATTGATACAATATATAATCAATTAGCAACACATGAAAAAAGAAAAATAATAATAGGATAAATAATAGCAATAAACCATAAAATGACAATTGTTAAATGTGATATTCAACACAGAGTTGATCAGGCACCAGTGCTGTGTAAATAAATAATAAATGAAAAATAAATAGAAAATAAACACATGAATGATGAATTAATTAATGATTGAGCATAAACTGTGTTAAAAATTAGTCAAACAAGGCTTGTCCAGATAATGAAGCCAATGGAAGATGCATATAAATTAAGTATCTTAACAATGAATTCCCTGGAGATCCTGTTCAGAAAATATTATATGTATGGAGATGTTCCAATAATTCCTCTGTATAAGGCCACTGGAATATGAGTCTCTAAACCAACTGTTGTGTGTAGATAAGTCCCATGCACTTGAGGAGTGCAATGGCATAAAAGTACTGTCAATGGTTAGCACAAGTATGGTAACTTGTATATAGTGCTATACCTTACCAGATCGGGACACTGTGGCAGGCAGGGGGTAGCGTGAATGCAAGCCTCTCAACTCACGTCTCAGGGAGTGAGGCGGCGTGGATGCTGCTCCAACAGATGGCCGCAATTAGCAGTCAGACAAGCCGACGCTGATCCCCGTGGACTCCCGGCTGTATTGGGCTTGTAGTCGGCATGAGCAGACGAACTCCGCGAGGCAGCAGGTCAAATAGCATTCAATGGACAAAACAGCAGACAGAAAGCCGCAGACAGGAATGAAAAGCCGGCATAGGTCACGGCATTGTTATTTTTCCAATTGATGTGTGCAATATCAGTGTCCCAGCATAGGTTTTGGAGCGCAGTATTTTTTTCTTGTTTCAGTACCCCTGCCCATACAGTCCACCAAAACTAAGAAATGTGGCCCCTCACGGGCTCGCTTCGCTCATCACGCTTTGGGCTCGGTGGCTCACGTATGCCCACGTGTACCCTGATGTCAGGGTACAAAAACTGAAGGGGGATCTATCCATTTCCCTCTGTCCACCCAGCCTTTGTGAGCATCTGCTCGCTTCCCCCTACCTGTGTGCCTCCGATTGGCAAGCCTTACTTGTTTAATTTATACTGGCCCCACATATTCTGATGTAAGCCTGCCTGTACCCACACAGTGCTGCATCCTTGTAGCCTGGCAGCACTGGACTTTACCATGTGATTCAGATGCAACCCGATCCTGGTGTGACCCAGTGACAGTGATGCAGCGACATGTCGTCATGTAACTGCCGCCTCCCTCTGCAGTACAATGAATTTAAATCAGTGTCAGGGCCGAAACTAGGATATCTGTCACCCGGTGCAAGGCAGCAAGTTTGCGCCCCCTCCCTTCCTGCATCTGAAGTTTGTCCTTGCTCCTCCATAAGGCAGTGCACTACTCAGATGTCCCTGGTATAGTGAATTACATTACTCCACACACCATAATGCCCATTACACATTACCCCTGCACCATAGGCTTCTAATTACTTTAAAATTACCTGCTCGTTGTCAGGGGTTTCATGCTCGTTGCCAGGGGGTTTCATGGGAGAAGATGCAGCTTTCAGCATCTTCTCCCGGCAGCGCCAGCATTCCCAGTTCCGGGAATGCTGTGTGCATTGCACTGGCCTAACAGACACTAGAGGTCTAGTAGGACCTCTAGCATCTGTCTCCTCCTAGGCGGCGGCCATATTTAGATGGCCATTTTCAGCAGAGTCCATGTGGCATGGAATTTGCTGAAAACGGCCATCCAAAAATGGCCGCCGCCAAGGAAGAGACAGACACTAGAGGGTCTGTAAGGAACCTCTAGCATTTCTCTCCTCTTTGACCCACATTTTTTTTGGCTCAGCGTGATCACTGTAGTACCCTATATACATGTGACGGGGCTGTTCCAAGTCCTCTCCCAGAGCAGACATGGCCAACCAGAAGTCAGAGTTGCACTGGAGTGAATGAGTTAGTGTGTGTTTCTGTGGATGAGATGATTGCTTGCACTGCACTCTCCTGAGATCTGCCTGACAGGAGAACTGTTACCCATCACACAATGCACCTGAATGGGGAGCTGAACTCCCAGCTGCAGGGTAGACAGCGAGGATTGATGGAGCACCTATATTCTTTCATCCCCATACATAGGGGGGTGCTGTTAAAGGGATTACCTTTTATTGCTAATTTTGTTTTCGTATGATTTAGATTTTTTCATCACACTATTAACAGTTTAAATAAAATCTTCCTAACAGAACTAACATTCTGGTTTGTAGCATTTAAATTTGTATTTAACCAAACACTAAGTAGCGCTTAGTACTCTAGATCTGCCATCTTGAACTGATTGATTGCTCCAAGGATGGCTTAGAAAGTATTTTTTGCCCTCAATTTTCATCCGCAACAGAAACTCAGTTAGGTTGGATTTGAGGTGGTGTTTTTCTGTACACCTTTGCACTTTTTGTTGTACCAATTGGCCGAACCCCACATCCTTTCTAAGGGTATGGTATAACAGATTGTCTATCTAATTACTATATCTAGACAGACACCAGATGTTAGACAGTCAATAGTTAGACAGGGACAAAAAGTCGACAGGTACAAAAGTCAAACACACTAAAGTTCGACATGAATTAAGGTCAATAGGGTCAAAAGTTTGACATGAAAATGGTCGACACAAAATGGTCGACAAATATTTTTTTTTATTTTTTTTAGCCCTAATCTTCACCCTAACCCTCCCCATGGTGCCTAACCCTAACCGAGGGTGTAAGGGCCTAAACATAACCCTACAAAAAAAAATTTATGTTGACCATTTACGTGTTGAAATTTTGTCCCTCTCTAACATCTGGTGTCTATCTATAGTCCGAAACCCCCTGTCTACGTGCTGTGTGTGGGCGTCACTGGCTGGATCCATAAAATAGTATCTGTCATTTACCTGGAAGCAGGGGTGTCACGGGGTCTGGTGACACCTGGTGTGCACCCCGACTAGCCCTGCATGCCGGAGGCGCTTCTGAAAAGGGGGCGTGGCCTCGTGGGGATCCCAATGACTTCACTCCGGGGGCAGCCCAGCATCGCCGGAGATGCTGGGCTACCCCCGGGGACTGGGCTGTCAGTACTGTCAGCTCCTCTTCTATGATAGGAGCTGGGTGCTGCATGAGAATGTCACACTGTAGCACCTGATTGTAGATAGTTTCCACAATCTAGACCCACAATCTGCGTTAAACAGTATCCAATCACATGGTCACAGGACAATCACACACAAAAGTCTCAGTAAATTATGCAGATGCCAGGTGCACAGAAAACTTCAAGGCGCTTAAATCTATGCTCTGTAAAATACACAAATTTTAAACTGTTCGTCTGGAGAAAGGCAGATGGGTTATGTTGTCTTCTAATGCACGCAAGAGTATGTCCCGTGATGCTGGCTAACTTGTATTTGAGGATTAGTAACCAGGGTGGGAGAGCTTATAGAGAGCACAGGAATTCCATCCTTTTGACTTCATGCCAGATTGATACAGCATTTATGAGAAGTTTATAGGAGGATGGACCTAATATACAGGACATACCAGGGTGCATTCATTTACGATTGTGACAACTATATCAGCAGCGGAAGTGGGTTGCTCGATCGACGGCATTAATTGGTCATATGGAAGTCTGCCTGTTACTTATAAAAAAACAAACAAACAACAAAAAAAAAAAACACAGCTTAAGCAAGAGTGACACATACTACGTGTATGCCACTCTCCAACATATTATGGGTTCTTTAAGGGATTTTACAGGATTTCTCATCATAAGAAGAGTGATTAGTTTGTGGCTCTCAGTAGTTTTTTTTGTTTTTCTTTACCAGCGCTTTGTTTATTTCCTTTAGTTGCTTGTATATTGGTGGTGTGTAGGGGAGGAGTTTGGCATCCCGTTGGTCGGGATGCCGATGCTCACATTACCGGCGCCAGAATATCGACGCCGGTCACAATCCCATTACAAGCATCCCGACCGACGGGATGCCGAAGGTAAGTAGCAGGATGAGGGGGGGTGGGGGGGGAGGTTAGGGTTAGGGTAGGGAAAGGGGGAGGGTTAGCATACCGACCAACAAGTGTCGGTATGTTAAACCTTGTGTTGGGATCCCAGCGTCGGGATTCTGACCGCCAGGATCCCGACTGTCGGTATTTTATATCGATCCCGTTTGTAGGGTATTACTCATTGAACGTGTTCTTTATGGGTGGAATTACGGATAGGAGTCATGTAATTTGTGGGGCACTTCTAGGTTTATCTGTACTCCAAGAGTTTGGCAGTATAGCACACATCCATTTTACATTGGGCAAAATATAATTGTTGGTTTGGTGTCCAATACATGGTTTGGGCTAGTTATAAGGGATGCTTGGTAGAATATGCCTATAAATTTGGTGTTCCTCGTGTTTTGGACATGCATCTAGGTGGCAATGATCTGAGTAAACCTAAAGTGGTAGACTTGATCACTTATTTAAGGCTGATCAACAATGACCATGAATAGATGGTCTGACAAGAGGATGGTTTTGTCCAACATCATTCTCAGACAGTCACTGATGAAACCTGAACTGAGGAGCGGTCAATGTAAAAACATAGGGCCCGATTCAGTACTGGACGGAATTGCAAAGCTGCACGCAAGCAGTGCAATTATGTTAATGGTAGCAGGAAGCATCATGCCTCCTGCATACATTACTTATCCGAACTGCGTCCAAGGATCAGCATCAGATAATGTGATCACATCAGCCAGCTGAGTGACCCAAAGGGTCACACAAGCCGGCCACCGCAGACACAACAAAGAGGCCAGGAAATCTCAGTCAGCCGACGAAGATCCTTCTTTGCCATCAATACAATAATAGTAGTACAATCATCTTCCCATTCTGACAAGGTCCCATTTGGAAAAATTTGCACATAACATTGCAATTGGGTCTTTTGTAAGATTTAAAGATAATAAGTTATTGATAAACAATTGACAAGTTTCCTAATTTTACCAGACTCCAAAAAATTGTGAAACAAGAAAGCACAAGAATCTCGACATTTGGTGTACTGGCCAGTCTCCTCGGGGACCATGTGCATACATTGGTGTTGAGACTATTAATGACCTTTGAATGTGCTTCTTTGAGTTATATTGACTCAAGATATCCTCACATGAGATAATTAAAGGAATATCCTTTGACCACAGAGCAGTGGTTCTCAGGACCCCACAGAGTTCACATTTTCCAGGTCACCCAGCAGATGCACAGGTGTATTAATTACTCACTGACACATTTTAAAAGATTCACAGGTGATCTAATTATTTCACTTGTGATTCTGTGAGGAGACCTGGAAAACATGCACTGTTTGGGGTCCTGAGGACAGAGTTTGAGAACCTGTAACATAGAGGATGTTCTAGACCGAGTTCTCACAATCAGGATGAATCAAATCAACATATAGATATTTGGTCCTGTATAAAAGATAAGAGACATTAAAAAGGTATCAGAAAAGTGAGATGAGAGCATGGCATTAGGTAAAGAAGCAATAAAGTGCTTGTGACACAGAGCAAACCTCTTTTTGAAAGCCATCGAGTGATCCCCTTTGTCAAAAACATCAGAGGCAGTCCTCAAACTCGTCCCTCACAAGTCATATAAACTGCATTTGTCCAAAGCTGGAGGTATAGACGGACTGCCCCAGAATTGTATAAATTTGGAACATGAGTGTCCCTAGCCAGCTCAAATTACTATTATGGGGAATTGCATGTTTAGAAGCATGTAAGAGTGCAGTTGGAGTGTATGAGGCTAATAAGGATTTATCCAACTGAGTAATCTTTATCTAGGAGCAAGTCAACAATATACAAGAAGAAAAAGTCATGTGAGAATGCAGTAAATCAGGGACACATGTCCCCTTTCCCCACATTGGCCATAACTACACTAGGCTTTTTATTGCACAATCGGTTTTGTTTTTATAATACACTAGCTGTAGTACCCAGCATTGCCCGGGCAAGTCCATGACCAATCATCATCATTAGAATGAAATTGATAGGGGATTTTGTATGTGGACATCTGAGTGACGTTTAAAGCAATATTATGAAGAACATAAACAATAGTAGTAAAGTTCATTACAGGCCAGTTTCATAGACAATATTTAATATTTTTCTGAAAAGCAAGACATCTCCAAGTGTATACCTGGCTCTTTTAGAGTTTGGCTCTGTGATTTGTTGATTGACATGGCAGATGCTAGCTTAAGAATTGGAGATGTTTAAATTTAAACGGTAGATCCATAGGTATTAATGGGACTCCTGGGTAGGAGTACATTTTGTCCCTTTGCCGATCCTGTTGAAATGGTAGCTCTTTGATATATTTATTCAGAGACTTGTAATACACAAACTCCAATCTTCCAGATTGTTATTAGAAGATGAGCACTGTATTCAATGAGAGGATCATTGTGAAAGGCCGCCTTTAGCATAGAAGACCAATTAGCTCTCTTCAAACTACTGCATGTAACACATTGCTGTTGAAGCTTTGCATTGTGCCATTTGTCCGAATGGGATGCTCAAAATTAGGTTTGATAATCAGCAGCAGCCTGTCGGCACATAATAGTCTGCTCAGATGCTCAATGCTTCATTTGTCGCTGAGCTTGCCTGCCCGCTCTCATTTCTGTTTGTCCACTGCAAGCAATATTGGTCTAGCCTTAGAGAATATTTGTAACAAATTGCTCTTACACTTGCCTGGTATTATTAATGTGATAAAATGTGTTTGTGAGAAATTATTGTAACAACACTGGAAGCAAACTATGCTAGAAAAGTGCATAGAATCCTATGCTGGAAAAAGACATTAATGCTATATTCTTGAAACGCTAGATATTTTTTTCAGCGCTTTTTAGTGGGAGTTATGGGAAAACATATAGCCTAAATTCTAATCCAGTCTCTAAACTATTCTTATGCCAATTTTCAAGTCAAATCGATTGAAAGATTTGGTCGTGATTGAGCAAACATACAATTGCTTTTTATATATTAGTAGGGATTTTTCAAATGTAACACGAGGTGTAGAAATAAGGACTCATGACAGGCAGGTACTCGGTAAAGCAGTGTCTTTAATGGCAGCAGACACTGCACTTTAGCATGCATAGGTCTGGACACACAGGCACATAACAAATAAACAAAATTAAAGTACAGCCATGGTCAAACGTTTTGACAATGACACAAATATTGGTTTTCACAAAGTTTGCTCCTTCAGTGTTTTTAGACCTTTTTGTCAGATGTTACTATGGTATAATGAAGTAAAATTACAAGCATTTCATAAGTGTCAAAGGTTTTTATTGACAATTATATTAAGTTTATGCAAAGAGTCAATATTTGCAGTTTTGACCCTTATTTTTCAAGACGTCTGCAATTTGCTTTTGCATGCTGTCAATCAAATTCTGGGCCACATACTGACTGATGGTAGCCCGTTCTTGCCTAATCAAAGCTTGGAGTTTGTCAGAATTTGTAGGTTTTTGTTTGTCTAACCGCCTCTTGAGGATTGACCACAAGTTCTCAATGGGATTAAAGTCTGGGGCGTTTCCTGGCCATGGACCCAAAATTTCAATGTTTTGTTCCCCGAGCCACTTAGTTATCACTTTTGCCTTATGGCAAGGTGCTCCATAATGCTGAAAAAGGCATTGTTCGTCACCAAACTGTTCTTGGATGATTGGGAGGATATTTTGGTACCATTCTTTATTCATGGTTGTGTTGAGTTTTAATGTACTTTTTATCCATTTGTCATGCTCTTGATCAAACTACCACTGTCTTAGTCCTTTCTATCACTAGTTCTCAATGCAGAAGCTGCAGCCAGACTGAGAAGAACACAGGAGGGATTGCCATCGATAATCAATAGTTGTTTACTACCAAAGGTTGATGGTTTTGCCATCGATGGCAGAGAGCCAATTCTTTTCTGCCATCGATGGTAAAGTGGGACCAGATGTTTTTTTTCTGCTCATGACACAGAACTTAGCCCTGCCCCCTGGCTGTCCCCTAAGCCCCACTCCGTTTTTTTTTTCTTCCATTAGTCCGCGTCTTCCGAGACACCCGGCAGCAGTGGCCATTGAGTGGTGCAAACCATCGATGGTTCACCATAGATTGTTATTGTACCACCGATGGCCATCCCTAGAAGACAGAGCGAGACTACAAGACAAGACAAGTCTGAAATTGCCACAGTTAGTGAAAGAAGGGTTCAACTGCCATACTTAATATTTTTTAACAGTTTAAAACTTTTCAAATTATTTGAATCTAAAGCAAGAGCTAAAGTAGAGATTCACAAGTTAGTTGTGTAGAAGACAAAAGTGTGGAAAAATACTGCAACCCTGATAGCTGGTATTTTAGCCACAGGATATAGATGTGGTTTAGATGATAAAGAAAAAGATAAAAGCTTCTAAGAACTTTCCCTATCGTTATGCTGTCTACTATACTGATATGAGCAAATTCAGAATAGTTATTTAAAAGTCTTTATGGATGGTAAGAGTTTAAAAACACAGGGAGTATATCTGTTTACCTGGAATAACCTGTTCTAAAAAAGGTGGTGCTTTTAATAGTCTGTTATTAAATAAATCCTATAGCTCACTCTGCTCCCAGTGTCACGCAGCTTCATGGATGACAAACACTTCATCTAAAATGGACTCATTCAGAGCTTACATGTAGCTTTTAATCATTGGTGTTAGGAGATAATACAGCAATTGCCTAGAAAACCATTCATAAAATTAAAGTACTTTCACAAACATAAATGTGATCTCTTGGGCTGGGAAGATAACTCTTCAACTAAAAACAAACCACACACATACTTCTATAACTATACACCGACTACTACAATTAAAACATACCATTTAAAGACTCCTGTAAAAGTAGAAAAAATAAAATAAAAAAAGTGTACAACATATGGAGCAATATGATCAAAAGGTTTTGTGGTTTTCTCCCAGGCAAGAATAATGAATTTATGTATGTCATGAGGTTTTAAATCCTTGCTATTTGTCCAACTGTGCTTGTTATCATATACTGATGTCCACTAATAAAATTTCAAAACTGTAAAGAGTTGTGGCTTAAGCCAAGTACACACCTATACAATTATCAGGCCAATCACCTGATATTGATAATTGTATATGTGTGCATGCAGGAGCGTCAGCCGTCAAACAGCTAAAAACACTCCTGCAAATGGTCAGATTGGGAGATCGCATCTAATAAGCAGTTTCATATTTAAGATCCCCGACGTCCCGATCCATTGAAGAACATACAAACTGAGTTACAAACAGCTCAGTGTGTATGCAGTGCACACTGATCGGATAATCGATCCGAGAAATGGAGCGCTCTACTTCAGGAAATAGAGGATTATAGTCAACGCTCCAGATATAAGATGAACGCTCACCAAACTTAAGTTCTTTATTTCTATCTATTTGAGTTGAAAAAAAATCTAACACTGAAAGGCATTTTCCCTACCACTGGCAGCTACAAGAAATGAAATACCTTGGTATATTTATAACGCATCAGTGCCACCAACTGTTTCAAACCAACTTCCCCCACCACCTTTCTACTATTAAAATCATATTATGATAAATGGAGTCACCTTTCTATTTCATGGTTGGGCCAGATCACGACTGTCGGGATGGGTACGAAATGCCGGCGTTCGGGATCCCGGCGTTCAAAATCCTGCCGCCGGCATCCCACCAGAGTTAGGACACGGATACTTGTCTGTCTGTGTCCTAACCCTCCCCCTACCCTAACCCTCCCTACTTGGTGCATAAACTTAACCTCCCCTCACCCTAAACCTCCCCCTAGTGCCCGATGCCGGGATTCTGACAAGTGTTGGAATTCCGGCACCGGCATTATGACCTGCCGGAATCCCATCTTCCAGGATATTCAACGTATCATCAGCTGTCAAGGACGAATGTACCAACTTGCCTTCTTTACTTATTTCAGACCCTTCCCATTCATGTACCATCTTACAGAAATTTTTAAATTTCTGTATCTCTAAACTAGTCAATGCATTCTGCAGAAGAAAAGACCAGAATCCAAAATCGCATATTGCAAAGGTCAGTTCAGGGTGGTGGCCATGCCATCAGTAATTTTAAACACTACTCTCTGCTGCGTGACTTGCTCAGTGTGTACTCCGAAATGGACCTTCCTCATCAAGAGTTTGGACCGCAATTGAGGCTCATCATATTGGAAAAGGAACAGTCTCCTCTCCTCTTTGGTTGCCAAAACCTAAGCAGGCCTTCAGCCATCCAATTATTTCTCAAACACTGAATTTATGGGGTGTTACCAATCACCAGTTTAAATTACAAGAAAAGTTTCATATCCCAAATAAACATTTTTTCAACTACGTAACTTCCATGACTCCCAAAATCCTGTTTGCGGGCCAGGCTTCTAACCACCATTAAACATCTATGTCTCCACCAGTCTAGTTTCTATACTTTACACTGAACTGAAGCCAATAGATCCTTCCCACAAGGATCTCCATAAAATGGCTTGGGAGAGAGTCTGGATAGAGAGGAGTGGGAAGAAAATTTTGCCTCAAACTCAACATGTGTCAAAATAAATCAACATGCCTACAAGCTCCTTCCTATATACATTTTCTTCGAGCTCCTTTTGTAGATGTTGGAGAGGCTGTTCTGCAAGATGGCTTTAGCCACATTTGGTGGCATTGTCCTAAACTGTGCACATATATGGGCCTATATACGGCAGCTCCTCTCCTCTCTCCTGAATGTAGAGATTCCATTCACTCCCAGTTTCCTTCTCCTCCCCATTAACATTCCTTCCGCCATCAAACACCAGAACAAATTAATCTGCTACACAATCTCAGCTGCTGCTTGTAAAATTGCTGCTAATTGGCTCCAATCCTCTCCTCCTGCTTTGCAGGCAGTTATTAACTGTGCTTAGTATACATATAAAATGGAATAGATCACCTGTACTTTTCACAACTCTTCAAAATCTTTTATTAAGTAGTGTTCATTCTAGCACCCTGCCCTTGTCACAACCTGTGCTGTCCCTCTTTCCTGCCTGGGGAGTCGCTCTCTGCTGTGGTGCTTCTGCCACACTCAGCTGATGCAACACACTGCTGAGATACAGACTGAGGGGTAGATGTATTATAGCCGCACTTAACGTGCCGCTATAACTTTTTCTCTTTACAGAGACGAAGCAGGAAGCACTAACGATGAGATGTATGAACATCTCATAGGCCGGAGCGGGGGAGTGATAACTCCCCCCTCCGACGATCCCTGCCTGAATACACAGTGCATCAGCCTAGTGCTAATGCGCTGTGTCTCACTCCCGGCCAGCTCCACTGCGCATGCGCGGGAACTTGCAAGTATCGCAAGATCCTATGTGCAAGCCCTGGAGCCGGCAGCCTCCGCAGCAGGGACTGCGCTGTCCCTGCTGTGGGAATAGGGCATCGCCAGGCTGTAACTGTCGATAGTGACAGCTGCAGCGGGTGGAATGGTCAGGTGAACTAACTGTTCATACATAGCCCAGGCTATCGGCGCTGCTATCTTATAGATAGCAGCGCAGATAATGACGGGCGCATAGCGACCCTTTCATTTACCGCCCAGCCCCCCAATCATACATGGGGGAGTAGCGGTATCAGCACACATAACGTGCGCTGATGCAACTTCATACATCTCCCCCTGAGTGTGCTAGCAGCACCAGAGCAGAGAGCGACAGCCCAGGCAGGAAAGAGGAACTGCATGGGTCGTGACAGGTGCAGGGTGCTAGAATGAACACTAATTAAGGTTTGGGAACTTTGGACATCACACTCTCTCATGCCATTCGCTCTGATATTTTACTTAAAGAAATCAATCCCTATGCTGCCCACTCACACTGATCTACTTTTCTGCAGACTGCCACACAGTCTCTACTATCTCACGTCTTTCTTACCATACTGTTTTCTTCTTTATATTTTTATGTTGATTGCCATTTCCTAAATGAGCGGTTTGTTTTACTCCTACATAATGATACCTTGTATTTGTGTCTACTTCCATTCCTTCCAAAATAAAACTTAATATATACTGAAGGAGCAAATGCAGGATAGGGTAAAATACAACAACCAGGCAGCGTTTATCCTCTCAGGTTTCTATATCCTAGTATTACTTGTAGCCACATGACTAATGGAACAATCAAAAAATATTTACACTGGTGATAAAAATGTTCCAATATAATAATCAGTTTGCAGTAGTGTTTGAATGACCATTAAAAGTGGGCAGTCACTCTGACAATACACATACATTAACAGATTTCCAGAGGGGCAACAGTATTAACATGAATAAACGGAGATAAGCTTTGAAGTAGTGGAAAAGAAAAGAAATTGACACTATCACAAAAATGAAGGTAGAAAATATTTCTAGAGAAGAAAAACTGAAGTAGGAGATAAAACAGATAAGGCTCATCTCCCCAGAAGAGGCTAGTGACAGTGATCAGCAAAAGCCCAATTACAAGACTACATAGCAGCACACATAAAGCATAGAAGACAATGGATTCACAGGGATGAATTAGCCTAGAGATCCAGACTAAAGAAACAGGCGGTATCATATAAAGTAATGCAGGAGGGTAGGAAGAAAATGGGTATTGGTTCAATGAAATAGAATAAGGAATATATATGAATAGCATCAAGGATGTCCAGACGCCTCTACTACCAATGATATAAATCACTGAGATGAACCAATTGCTCTGCATGTTACATGTGGAAGCAATTTTCATGCGAAATGCAGATTCCTCGTTATTGCTCTGGGAAGATCTACTACTCACTGTACACCTGAAACACGGCAGCTGGGTATATATACAGGGCTCCTTCATCCAGGTCTAACCACTAAAGTCCATATAACACAGAAACAGCCACAGGCATCAGTTACCGGACTAGTATTATTACTACAGAGGAGGAAGCATTATTGCAGCAGGGGAGAAGGAAGCCGACGGGTTTCTCTACCAAGGACTATTGCACAACAAATGTAGCATCAGCTATGGCAGGCTGGGGCCCAACGAAGCCCCTCTATCCCAAACCGTGCACCTACCAGACTGAGCCATAGGCCCCGGAGCCCACTGGGGTGAGGTGCTGGTACCGCTCCGGGACCTCCCAGACCGTCTTGTTCAGCTCCTGCCTGTAGAATCCGCTTCGGCAGCTCATTTTGTGCAACCGGCAAACAGGGTGCAGGCAGCAGCCCGGGAGGAAGGAGGCGAGAGTGGGCGGAAGGAGGGGAAGGGTGGGGGAGGAGAGAGGGACTCAGTCTCACTCAAGCAATCAGGTGGAGGAAGAGAATGCCGAGCTACAGTGTGACACACTGACTAGCATGTCACAGTGACAATTATGTTATTATAGAAGCGTGAGACCTGCCCTCTATAATCACTACAGCTACACCCATCAATCACTATAACTACTACTATTAGTAAGATGCGACCGGAACAGATCCGGAACGTTCCAGTCCACTAGCGCCTCCTGCTGGTGGTCAGTATGTACTGTAGTACATGAGACAGACTGCAGTGCAGGCGAGTCCTCTCTGCAAACTTGCTGCCGGTAGTGGTGGATCAAGGGAACAGCTCTGTCCAATCAGAACTCTGGGCTCAATCTATTCCATGGTGTTTATCTGTGCCCTATGAGGGGTATTCAATATGAAACGTAAACTTCGCTGTCGAAGTTTACGTTTTATATCGGAGCTTTTACCTGCGTTAAAGTATCGGGCGCGCGCCCGCTTATCCCTGTATTCAATATGAAACTAACGAAAACGGGAGCCTGTGAAGCTGGATTTGCGTAAAGTTACGAAATTTTCCTTAAAAAAATTGTAGGACCCCCCTAAAGTTGTAAAAACATGGGGGATCACTATGGGTACCCCCGCTTTAGCCTTTAAATGAAAGTCGGGATTTAAATAGCCGCAGCAGGTGTTTTTTCCCGACATTGAAGAAGTGTTGCAGAAGAGCACTTAGGTTATTTTTTTCGTTTTTTTAAGTGGTCCCATGAAATTTGGGGTACATGAAAATGGGTACTAGCATATTTTGATGTCCCTAAAGTAAGTTTTTAAAGATTCTGCATTTGTGCACCTGCCGCTATAAATCTATTCTAGAAAACACCTGCCGCATACTTGCAGAATAGCCCTGAACCTATTTCCCTATTGTTAAACAATTTTTTCCCATTTTTTTTTTTCACCCCAATTTTTAAATTAATTTTTTGGGGTGTCCCTATTTCTTTTTTAAACTTTTTTTGACACAGTTCCTTTTTAAATGTCATTCCCAGGGGTGCAGGCTATTTTTTTTAAGCCTGCACCCCTAAACCCCAATTCTGCACTTTTTGTCGACACCTATTCAATGGTGAAAAGTTATCCCCATTTTTTATCAAAGACTTTTCGAACCTGCGAAAAGTCTTTGAAATTGAATACGGTGTAAAACTAAAACCTGCGATAATGTCGTCATAGGTGCGATATTAACGCAAAAACTGAGTTTTCGCTCCCATATTGAATACCCCTGTATATGTTGTATAGTAGTGTTCCTGGCAGTGATAATCCTTACTGACAGGGAGCCTATTTATCAAGCAATATTGCAGTGCATCTTGTTCTGTTAACATCATAATCAGTTATTGTTCCCAGAAAAGGAGACAAATACATTTAAATAGATGAAGGGGTTAGTCCTAAAGTGTGACAAGTTAGTGTTCCTCTGCAAACAAAGAAGCCGTTTGGATATACATTAGTTGTATTTGTAAATCAATGTTACCTTTAGTAAATTGATAATCATACAGTAAAAATATATGCTGTTAGACTCATATAGTCTATAATGGAGAAAGTAGAAAATTGATATAAACTTGCAATGCTCTTCCCTCCATTGCCGACCACTTTGTAAAGAACCCCAAAGTACAAATACCTTCGCTGAAACATTCCCCAAATGTATAGACTCCCTTTATTGCACATTGGGCCAGATGTACTAAGCTCTGGGAAGTGATAAAGTGGAGAGTGATAAACCACCAGCCAATCAGCTCCCAACTGTCATTTTTCAAACACAGCCTGTAACATGACAGTTAGGAGCTGAGTGGCTGGCACCTTATCACTTTCCACTTTATCTCTTTTCAGAGCTTAGTACATCTCCCCCATTATCTCTTTCCTTAATAGCCAATTTGCATAGATCCCAACCACCCCTGCAACTGTATCCAGTATCCTGGCACCACTTGCACAACCCCAAATGCATAAATAATCCCACATTAAGGCCGGCCCAAAACTAATTTTTTTAGTAAGTGAATATAGATTTTGGTGCCCCTCAGAGGCACAAACGGTATTATACACAAATAATGTTAAAGCACTACGGTGTCTTTTTATCAAGGTGATTTTTCATTAAATTCAGAAATGTCGACATTTTGACCATGTCGACATGCCAGTTGGCATTTTTTTGTCAACCTTAATATTTTCTAGTTTGCCACGGTATAAACTTTCACTGCATCCTCTTAAGTGGGATATTAATTCAGAGCAATATGCTACTAGCCACTAGACATTACCGCAATGTTCGGCCACATACATTACTGTCTAATACGGTAGACAGTCTTTCCTATTTCTCCTACACACTTCCATGGAGTGCAAGGAAAAATTAGCAATGTGCCTTTGCCCGAGCATTCTGAAGATACTTTGCGGCGATCCTGAGGAATGGAATTCCCCCTGAATAGAATCTGCTGGAATGATCAGACACCCCCATTCTTATTTGTGCAGATTTCCATGGTACAACCTGCCCTGCCATCTGTGTATCATCAACAATTACTAGAAACAGTAGTATCATATGGGTTGGGTACGGGATCACAGGGCACACAATATTGGAGTTCAGAATCCCGATGCCGGAAATACCATCACCTGTAGGTAATGTGCAATATAATATAATAATATAATAATGTCAAAGTTGCATGTGTTATTTTTCACCATGGGTGGTACATAAGGGCTATTTGCACTTTTAAAAAGACACAAATGTTAAATAAAATGATTGTGTGTAAAAACTCTATTTTAATAAGAATAATTAAATAGAATGATAAAGTTACTGAAAACCACACAGTAGATATGGGAGCTGTGCTCAGCCTACACTGGCAACAAGAGTCAGGACACACAGCTTGTGGTACACTGGAGCTGCTTAGTCAGCAGTGGCAGCTGGCAGTGGGAAGGCTGGTGCCGTGAAATCACCCAGTGACTAATGGCACACATCCACCTGCAGACCTCCAAACGACGGCACGATTACGACATTGTAATCGTGCAGTCGTTTGACAGTCGTTCAGTGTAGGACATCAATCATCCCCTAACATGCTCAACTTGATGTTATCGTCAGGTTGTTCAGCATGTTTGCCCGATGATAGATGTCTAAAACGACCAGCGAGAGCGCGCATCGATGGTCGTTTTAGACCTTTTAATGAACGATTTGTGAACGATTAATAAACGATAACGATATCATTACAGTTCAATTGCTCATTTTAGTCGTGTAGTGGATGTGTGCCTTAAGGGAGCCATGCAATGCAGATCACAGCCACGGTCGGCATAAACTGTTGCTCTCCGCTGCAAGCACCCAGTGACGGTTACTGATGGAGTCCAACGGCCAGGAGTATAGTCGGGGGTAATCAAGGAGCCCACAGGTCCCGCAGGTAAGAAGCCCACTAAACTGTGCTACTGGGTCCAAGCAGAGTGTAATAAGCATCCTTCTGGTGTGAGATGATTACTATTGAGGTGAAAGTTGCCCAGTTTATAGGAAGACCGTATGATAGTAGAAGAGCTGATGGATCACAGTTCAGCAGTGTCCAGCGCCCCGATACGTCAGATAAGCATAAGGAGATCTCGGCATAGTCACACAGGGGATATCAGGGGAGACAGGCTGCAGCCACCCACACTAGGGGATTTGTCACTAGCGGGGAAGGGGGGAGATTTTGCATTTATCATTTACAGAACAGGTTCTAGATCAAGCGGAGCCCAGAGTGAAAATTTACTTTGGCGCCCCCACCTCCCCTAAGAAAATAAACATCTCAGTTTAAGCACAATAATACGTATTGAACCTCTGACCTTTGCCATTTCTTTTACCCAGATTGTGTACATTTTCCTGCTTTTTGTGTCTTAATTCAATAATAATGTACTAAAAAGTACTTTAGAATTAGTAATGTTACTGACCCCTCTATACCATACACTACATTACTGACCCCTCTATGCCCTACACTACTGACCCCTCTATAACCTACACTACATCACTGACTCCTCTATACCTTACACTACATTACTGACCCCTCTATACCCCACACTACATCACTGACTCCTCTATACCTAACACTACATTACTGACCCCTCTATACCCTACACTACATCACTGACTCCTCTATACCTTACACTACATTACTGACCCCTCTATAACCCACACTACATCACTGACTCCTCTATACCCCACACTACATCACTGACCCCTCTATACCCTACACTACATTACTGACCACACTATACCCTACACTACATCACTAACTCCTCTATACCCCACACTACATCACTGACCCCTATATACCCCACACTACATTACTGACCCCTCTATACCCTACACTACATCACTGACTCCTCTATACCTTACACTACATTACTGACCCCTCTATACTCCACACTACATTACTGATCCCCTCTATACCCTACACTACATCACTGACCCCTCAATACCCTACTCTACATCACTGACTCCTCTATACCTTACACTACATCACTGACTACTCTATACCTTACACTACATTACTGACCCCTCTATACCCCACACTAAATTACTGACCCCTTTATACCCCACACTACATCACTGACCCCTCTATATCCTACACTATTACTGACCCCTCTATACCCCACACTACATCACTGACTCCTCTATACCTTACACTACATTACTGATCCCTCTATACCCTACTCTACATTACTGATCCATCTATACCCTACTCTACATTACTGACCCCTCTATACCCGACACTACATCACTGACTCCTCTATACCCCACACTACATCACTGACTCCTCTATACCTTACACTACATCACTGACTCCTCTATACCTTACACTACAGTACTGACTCCTCTATACCCCACACTACATTACTGATCCCCTCTATACCCTACTCTACATCACTGACCCCTCTATACCCCACACTACATCACTGACTCCTCTATACCCCACACTACATCACTGACTCCTCTATACCTTACACTACATTACTGACTCCTCTATACCCCAGACTACATTACTGATCCCCTCTATACCCTACTCTACATTACTGATCCCTCTATACCCTACTCTACATTACTGATCCATCTATACCCTACTCTACATTACTGACCCCTCTATACCCGACACTACATCACTGACTCCTCTATACCCCACACTACATCACTGACTCCTCTATACCTTACACTACATCACTGACTCCTCTATACCTTACACTACAGTACTGACTCCTCTATACCCCACACTACATTACTGATCCCCTCTATACCCTACTCTACATCACTGACCCCTCTATACCCCACACTACATCACTGACTCCTCTATACCCCACACTACATCACTAACTCCTCTATACCTTACACTACATTACTGACTCCTCTATACCCCAGACTACATTACTGATCCCCTCTATACCCTACTCTACATCACTGACCCCTCTATACCCCACACTACATCACTGACCCCACTATACCAAATACTACATCACTGACTCCTCTATACCCCACACTACATCACTGACTCCTCTATACCGCACACTACAATACTGACCGCACTATACCCTACACTACATCAATGACCCCTCTATGCCCTACACTACATCACTGACTCCTCTATGCCTTAAACTACATTACTGACTCCTCTATACCCTACACTATATTACTGAACCCTCTATACCCCACACTACATCACTGACTCCTCTATACCCCACACTACATCACTGACTCCTCTATATTCCACACTACATTACTGACTCCTCTATACCCTACACTACATTACTGAACCCTCTATACCCCACACTACATCACTGACTCCTCTATACCCCACACTACATCACTGACTCCTCTATACCCTACACTACATTACTGACCCCTCTATACCCCACACTATATCACTGACTCCTCTATACCTTACACTACATTACAGACCCCTCTATACCCCACACTACATCAATGACTCCTTTATACCCCACACTACATTATTGATCCCCTCTATGCCCTACACTACATTACTGACCCCTCTATATCCCACACTACATCACTGACCCCTCTAGGCCCTACACTACATCACTGACTCCTCTATACCTTACACTACATCACTGACCCCTCTATACCCCACACTACATCAATGACTCCTCTATACCTTACACTACATCACTGACTCCTCTATACCCCACACTACATTACTGATCCCCTCTATACCCTACACTATATTACTGACCCCTCTATACCCCACACTACATCACTGACCCCTCTATGCCCTACACTACAGAACTGACTCCGCTATACCTTACACTACATTACTGACCCCTCTATACCCTACACTACATCACTGACTCCTCTATGTCTTATACTACATTACTGACCCCTCTATACCCTATACTACATTACTGAAACCTCTATATCCCACACTACATCACTGACTCCTCTATACCTTACACTACATTACTGACCCCTCTATACCCCACACTACATCACTGACTCCTCTATACCTTACACTACATTACTGACCCCTCTATACCTCACACTACATCACTGACTCCGCTATACCTGACACTACATTACTGATCCCTCTATACCCTACTCTACATTACTGACCCCTCTATACCCCACACTATATTACTGACTCCTCTATACCCCACACTACTTCACTGACTCCTCTATACCTTACACTACATCACTGACTCCTCTATACCCTACATTGCATTACTGACCCCTCTATACCCCACACTTCATCACTGACTCCTCTATACCCCACACTACATCACTGACTCCTCTATACCTTACACTACATTACTGACTCCTCTATACCCCAGACTACATTACTGATCCCCTCTATACCCTACTCTACATTACTGATCCCTCTATACCCTACTCTACATTACTGATCCATCTATACCCTACTCTACATTACTGACCCCTCTATACCCGACACTACATCACTGACTCCTCTATACCCCACACTACATCACTGACTCCTCTATACCTTACACTACATCACTGACTCCTCTATACCTTACACTACAGTACTGACTCCTCTATACCCCACACTACATTACTGATCCCCTCTATACCCTACTCTACATCACTGACCCCTCTATACCCCACACTACATCACTGACTCCTCTATACCCCACACTACATCACTGACTCCTCTATACCTTACACTACATTACTGACTCCTCTATACCCCAGACTACATTACTGATCCCCTCTATACCCTACTCTACATCACTGACCCCTCTATACCCCACACTACATCACTGACCCCACTATACCAAATACTACATCACTGACTCCTCTATACCCCACACTACATCACTGACTCCTCTATACCGCACACTACAATACTGACCGCACTATACCCTACACTACATCAATGACCCCTCTATGCCCTACACTACATCACTGACTCCTCTATGCCTTAAACTACATTACTGACTCCTCTATACCCTACACTATATTACTGAACCCTCTATACCCCACACTACATCACTGACTCCTCTATACCCCACACTACATCACTGACTCCTCTATATTCCACACTACATTACTGACTCCTCTATACCCTACACTACATTACTGAACCCTCTATACCCCACACTACATCACTGACTCCTCTATACCCCACACTACATCACTGACTCCTCTATACCCTACACTACATTACTGACCCCTCTATACCCCACACTATATCACTGACTCCTCTTTACCTTACACTACATTACAGACCCCTCTATACCCCACACTACATCAATGACTCCTTTATACCCCACACTACATTATTGATCCCCTCTATACCCTACACTACATTACTGACCCCTCTATATCCCACACTACATCACTGACCCCTCTAGGCCCTACACTACATCACTGACTCCTCTATACCTTACACTACATCACTGACCCCTCTATACCCCACACTACATCAATGACTCCTCTATACCTTACACTACATCACTGACTCCTCTATACCCCACACTACATTACTGATCCCCTCTATACCCTACACTATATTACTGACCCCTCTATACCCCACACTACATCACTGACCCCTCTATGCCCTACACTACAGAACTGACTCCGCTATACCTTACACTACATTACTGACCCCTCTATACCCTACACTACATCACTGACTCCTCTATGTCTTATACTACATTACTGACCCCTCTATACCCTATACTACATTACTGAAACCTCTATATCCCACACTACATCACTGACTCCTCTATACCTTACACTACATTACTGACCCCTCTATACCCCACACTACATCACTGACTCTTCTATACCTTACACTACATTACTGACCCCTCTATACCTCACACTACATCACTGACTCCGCTATACCTGACACTACATTACTGATCCCTCTATACCCTACTCTACATTACTGACCCCTCTATACCCCACACTATATTACTGACTCCTCTATACCCCACACTACTTCACTGACTCCTCTATACCTTACACTACATCACTGACTCCTCTATACCCTACATTGCATTACTGACCCCTCTATACCCCACACTTCATCACTGACTCCTCTATACCCCACACTACATCACTGACTCCTCTATACCTTACACTACATCACTGACTCCTCTATGCCCCACACTACATTAGTGATCCCCTCTATACCCAACACTACATTACTGACCCCTCTATACCCCACACTACATCACTGACCCTTCTATGCCCTACACTACATCACTGACTCCTCTATACCCTACACTACATCACTGACTCCTCTATACCTTACACTACATTACTGACCCCTCTATACCTTACAATACATTACTGACCCCTCTATACCCCACACTACATCACTGACTCCTCTATACCCCACACTACATCACTGACTCCTCTATACCTTACACTACATCACTGACTCCTCTATGCCCCACACTACATTTGTGATCCCCTCTATACCCCACACTACATTACTGACCCCTCTATACCCCACACTACATCACTGACCCTTCTATACCCTACACTACATCACTGACTCCTCTATACCTTACACTACATTACTGACCCATCTATACCCTACACTACATCACTGACTCCTCTATACTTTACACTACATTACTGACCCCTCTATACCTTACACTACATTACTGACCCCTCTATACCCCACACTACATCACTGACTCCTCTATACCTTACACTACATTACTGATCCCTCTAAACCCACACTACATCACTGACCCCTCTATACCCTACACTACATCACTGGCTCCTCTATACCGTACACTAGATTACTGACCCCTCTATACCCCACACTACATCACTGACTCCTCTATACCTTACACTATATTACTGACCCCTCTATAACCCACACTACATCACTGATCCCTCTATACCCCACACTACATTACTGACCCCTCTATACCCTACACTACATCACTGACTCCTCTATACCTTACACTACATTACTGAACCCTCTATACACCACACTACATCACTGACTCCTCTGTACCTTACACTACATTACTGATCCCTCTATACCCTACTCTACATTACTGACCCCTCTATACCCCACACTACATCACTGACTCCTCTATACCCTACAATGCATCACTGACCCCTCTATACCCCACACTACATCACTGACTCCTCTATACCTGACTCTACATTACTGAACCCTCTATACCCTACTCTACATTACTGACCCCTCTATACCCCACACTACATCACTGACTCCTCTATACCCCACACTACATCACTGACTCCTCTATACCTTACACTACATCACTGACCCCTCTATACCCCACAATACATCACTGACTCCTCTATACCCCACACTTCATCACTGACTCCTCTATACCTTACACTACATCACTGACTCCTCTATGCCCCACACTACATTAGTGATCCCCTCTATACCCCACACTACATTACTGACCCCTCTATACCCCACACTACATCACTGACCCTTCTATGCCCTACACTACATCACTGACTCCTCTATACCTTACACTACATTACTGACCCCTCTATACCCCACACTACATCACTGACTCCTCTATACCTTACACTACATTACTGACCCCTCTATACCCCACACTACATCAATGACTCCTCTATACCTTACACTACATTACTGACCCCCCTATATCCCACACTACATCACTGACTCCTCTATACCTTACACTACATTACTGATCCCTCTATACCCCACACTACATCAATGACCCCTCTATTCCCCACACTACATTACTGACCCCTCTATACCCTACTCTACATCACTGACTCCTCTATACCTTACACTACATTACTTACCCCTCTATACCCCACACTACATCACTGACTCCTCTTTACCTTACACTACATCACTGACCACTCTATACCCCACACTACATCAATGACCCCTCTAAAGCCTACTCTACATCACTGACTCCTCTATACCCCCACACTACATTACTGATCCCCTCTATACCCTACACTACATCGCTGACCCCTCTATACCCTACTCTACACAGCTGACTCCTCTATACCTTATACTACATCACTGACTCCTCTATACCTTACACTACGTTATTGACCCCTCTATACCCCACACTACATCACTGACCCCTCTATATCCTACACTACATTACTGACCCCTCTATACCCCACAGTACATCACTGACTCCTCTATACCTTACACTACATTACTGATCCCTCTATACCCTACTCTACATTACTGACCACTGTATACCCCACACTACATCACTGACTCCTCTATACCCTACAATGCATTACTGACCACTCTATACCCCACACTACATCACTGACTCCTCTATACCTTACACTACATTACTGATCCCTCTTTACCCTACTCTACATTACTGACCCCTCTATGCCCCACACTACATCACTGACTCCTCTATACCTTACACTACATCACTGAACCCACTGTACCTTACACTACATTACTGACCGCTCTATACCCCACTCTACATTACAGATCCCCTTAATACCCTACTCTACATTACTGACTCCTCTATACCCCACCATACATCAGTGACTCCTCTATACCCCACACTACATCACTGACTCCTCTATACCTTACACTACATTACTGATCCCCACTATACCCCACACTACATCAATTACTCCTCTATACCCTACACTACATCACTGACTCCTCTATACCTTACACTACATTACTGAACCCTCTATACCTTACACTACATTACTGACCCCTCTATACCCCACACTACATCACTGACTTCTCTTTACCCCACACTACATCACTGACTCCTCTATACCCTACACTACATTACTGACCCTCTATACCCCACACTACATCACTGACTCCTCTATACCCCACACTACATCACTGACTCCTCTATACCCCACACTACATCACTGATCCCTCTATATCCTACACTACATTACTGACCCCTCTATACCCCACACTACATCACTGACTCCACTATACCTTACACTACATTACTGATCCCTCTATACCCTACTCTACATTACTGACCACTCTATACCCCGCACTTCATCACTGACTCCTCTATACCCTACAATGCATTACTGACCCCTCTATACCCCGCACGACATCACTGATTTCTCTATACCCTACAATGCATTACTGACCCCTCTATACCCCACACTACTTCACTGACTCCTCTATACCTTACACTACATTACTGATCCCTCTATACCCCACACTACATTACTGACCCCTCTGTACCCCTCACTACATCACTGACTCCTCTATACCCCACACTACATCACTGACTCCTCTATACCTTACACTACATCACTGACTCCTCTATATTCCACACTACATCACTGACTCCTCTATACCTTACACTACATTACTGACCCCTCTATACCCCACACTACATCACTGACTCCTCTATACCTTACACTTCATTACTGATCCCTCTATACTCACCACTACATCACTGACTCCTCTATACCCTACACTACATTACTGACCCCTCTATACCCCACACTACATCACTGACTCCTCTATACCTTACACTACATTACTGACCCCTCTATTCCCTACACTACATTACTGATCCCCTCTATACCCTACTCTACATTACTGACCCCTCTATAACCCACACTACATCACTGACACCTCTATACCCTACACTACATCACTGACTCCTCTATACCTTACACTACATTACTGACCCCTCTATTCCCTACACTACATTACTGATCCCCTCTATACCCTACACTACATCCCTGACCCCTCTATACCCCACACTACATCACTGGCTCCTCTATACCTTACACTACATTACTGATCCCTCTATACCCTACACTACAATACTGACCCCCGTATACCATACACTACATCAATGACTCCTCTATACCCCACACTACATCACTGACTCCTCTATAACTTACACTACATTACTGACCACTCTATACCCCACACTACATTACTGATCCCCACTATACCCCACACTACATTACTGACTCCTCTAAACCACACACCTCATCATTGACTCTTCTATACCCTACACTACATTACTGACCCCTCTATACCCTACACTACATCACTGACCCCTCTATGCCCTACACTACATCACTGACTCCTCTATACTTTACACTACATTACTGACCACTCTATACCCCACACTACATTACTGATCCCCACTATACCCCACACTACATTACTGACTCCTCTAAACCACACACCTCATCATTGACTCTTCTATACCCTACACTACATTACTGACCCCTCTATACCCTACACTACATCACTGACCCCTCTATGCCCTACACTACATCACTGACTCCTCTATACTTTACACTACATTACTGACCCCTCTATACCCCACACTAAAATACTGACCCCTTTATACCCTACACTACATTACTGATCCCTCTATAACCCACACTACATCACTGACTCCTCTATACCCCACAATACATCACTGACTCCTCTATACCCTACACTACATCTCTGACTCCTCTATACCCCACGCTACTTCACTGACTCCTCAATACCACCCACTCTACATCACGGACTCTTCTATACCTTACACTACATCACTGACCCCTCTATACCCTACACAACATCACTGACTCCTCTATACCTTACACTACATTACTGATCTCTCTATACCCCACACTACATTACTGACCCCTCTATACCCCACACTACATCACTGACTCCTCTACCCCCACACTACATCCTTGACTCCTCTATACCTTACACTACATCACTGACCCCTCTATACCCTACACAACATCACTAACCTTACACTACATTACTGATCCCTCTATACCCCACACTACATCACTGACTCCTCTATACCTTACACTACATTACTGATCCCTCTATACCCACCACTACATCACTGACTCCTCTATACCTTACACTACATTACAGACACCTCTATACCCTACACTACATCACTGATTCCTCTATACCTTACACTACATTACTGACCTCTCTATTCCCTACACTACATTACTGATCCCCTCTATACCCTACACTACATCACTGACCCCTCTATACCCCACACTACATCACTGACCCCTCTATACCCCACACTACATCACTGACTCCTCTGTACCTTACACTACATTACTGACCCCTCTATTCCCTACACTACATTACTGATCCCCTCTATACCCTACACTACATCCCTGACCCCTCTATACCCGACACAATATCACTGGCTCCTCTATGCCTTACACTACATTACTGATCCCTCTATACCCTACACTACAATACTGACTCCTCTATACCTTACACTACATTACTGAACCCTCTATACTCCACACTACATTACTGATCCCCTCTATACCCTACAATACATCACTGACCCCTCTATACCCTACTCTACATCACAGACTCCTCTATACCTTACACTACATCACTGACTACTCTATACCTTACACTACATTACTGACCCCTCTATACCCCACACTACATTACTGACCCCTCTACACCCCACACTACATCACTGACTCCTCTATACCTTACACTACATTACTGATCCCTCTATACCCTACTCTACATTACTGATCCCTCTATACCCTACTCTACATTACTGACACCTCTATACCCGACACTACATCACTGACTCCTCTATACCCCACACTACATCTCTGACTCCTCTATACCCCACACTACATTACTGATCCCCTCTATACCCTACTCTACATCAGTGACCCCTCTATACCCCACACTACATCACTGACTCCTCTATACCCCATACTACATCACTGACTCCTCTATACGTTACACTACATCACTGACCCCTCTATACCCTACACAACATCACTAACCTTACACTACATTACTGATCCATCTATACCCCACACTACATCACTGACTCCTCTATACCTTACACTACATTACTGATCCCTCTATACCCACCACTACATCACTGACTCCTCTATACCTTACACTACATTACAGACACCTCTATACCCTACACTACATCACTGATTCCTCTATACCTTACACTACATTACTGACCTCTCTATTCCCTACACTACATTACTGATCCCCTCTATACCCTACACTACATCACTGACCCCTCTATACCCCACACTACATCACTGACCCCTCTATACCCCACACTACATCACTGACTCCTCTGTACCTTACACTACATTACTGACCCCTCTATTCCCTACACTACATTACTGATCCCCTCTATACCCTACACTACATCCCTGACCCCTCTATACCCGACACAATATCACTGGCTCCTCTATGCCTTACACTACATTACTGATCCCTCTATACCCTACACTACAATACTGACTCCTCTATACCTTACACTACATTACTGAACCCTCTATACTCCACACTACATTACTGATCCCCTCTATACCCTACAATACATCACTGACCCCTCTATACCCTACTCTACATCACAGACTCCTCTATACCTTACACTACATCACTGACTACTCTATACCTTACACTACATTACTGACCCCTCTATACCCCACACTACATTACTGACCCCTCTACACCCCACACTACATCACTGACTCCTCTATACCTTACACTACATTACTGATCCCTCTATACCCTACTCTACATTACTGATCCCTCTATACCCTACTCTACATTACTGACACCTCTATACCCGACACTACATCACTGACTCCTCTATACCCCACACTACATCTCTGACTCCTCTATACCCCACACTACATTACTGATCCCCTCTATACCCTACTCTACATCAGTGACCCCTCTATACCCCACACTACATCACTGACTCCTCTATACCCCATACTACATCACTGACTCCTCTATACGTTACACTACATTACTGACCCCTCTATACCCCACACTACATTACTGATCCCCTCTATACCCCACACTACATCACTGACTCCACTATACCCCACACTACATCACTGACTCCTCTAAACCGTACACTACAATACTGACCCCACTATACCCTAGACTACAACAATGACCCCTCTATGCCCTACACTACATCACTGCCTCCTCTATGCCTTACACTACATTACTGACTCCTCTATACCCTACACTACATTACTGACCCCTCTATACTCCACACTACATCACTGACTCCTCTATACTCCACACTACATCACTGACTCCTCTATACCTTACACTACATTACTGACCCCTCTATACACTACACTACATCACTGATTCCTCTATACCTTACACTACATTACTCACCCCTCTATTCCCTACACTACATTACTGATCCCCTCTATACCCCACACTACATTACTGACCCCTCTATACCCCACACTACATCACTGACCCCTCTATACCCTACACTACATCACTGACTCCTCTATACCTTACACTACATTACTGACCCCTCTATTCCCTACACTACATTACTGATCCCCTCTATACCCTACACTACATCCCTGACCCCTCTATACATCACACTACATCACTGGCTCCTCTATACCTTACACTACATTACTGATCCCTCTATACCCTACACTACAATACTAACCCCCGTATACCATACACTACATCAATGACTCCTCTATACCCCACACTACATCACTGAATCCTCTATACTTTACACTACGTTACTGACCACTCTATACCCCACACTACATTACTGATCCCCTCTATACCCCACACTACATTACTGACTCCTCTATACCGCACACCTCATCATTGACTCCTCTATACCCTACACTATAATACTGACCCCTCTATACCCTACACTACATCACTGACCCCTGTATGCCCTACACTACTTCACTGACTCCTCTATACCTTACACTACATTACTGACCCCTCTTTACCCCACACTAAAATACTGACTCCTTTATACCCTGCACAACAATAATGATCCCTCTATACCCCACACTACATCACTGACTCCTCTATACCCCACACTACATCACTGACTCCTCTATACCCTACACTACATCTCTGACTCCTCTATACCCCACGCTACTTCACTGACTCCTCAATACCACCCACTCTACATCACTGAGTCCTCTTTACACTACACTACATTACTGACCCCTCTATACCCTACACTACATCACTGACCCCTCTATGCCCTACACTACAAAACTGACTCCTCCATACCTTACACTACATTACTGACCCCTCTATACCCCACACTACATCACTGACTCCTCTATACCTTACACTACATTACTGACCCCTCTATACCCCACACTACATCACTGACCCCTCTATAACCCACACTACATCACTGACTCCTCTATACCTTACACTACATTACTGACCCCTCTATACCCTACACTACATCACTGACTCCTCTATACCTTACACTACATTACTGACCCCTCTATACCTTACACTACATTACTGACCCCTCTATACCCCACACTACATCACTGACTCCTCTATACCCCACACTACATCACTGACTCCTCTATACCTTACACTACATCACTGACTCCTCTATGCCCCACACTACATTAGTGATCCCCTCTATACCCCACACTACATTACTGACCCCTCTATACCCCACACTACATCACTGACCCTTCTATGCCCTACACTACATCACTGACTCCTCTATACCTTACACTACATTACTGACCCCTCTATACCCTACACTACATCAATGACTCCTCTATACCTTACACTACATTACTGACCCCTCTTTACCCCACACTAAAATACTGACTCCTTTATACCCTGCACAACAATAATGATCCCTCTATACCCCACACTACATCACTGACTCCTCTATACCCCACACTACATCACTGACTCCTCTATAACCTACACTACATCTCTGACTCCTCTATACCCCACGCTACTTCACTGACTCCTCAATACCACCCACTCTACATCACTGAGTCCTCTTTACACTACACTACATTACTGACCCCTCTATACCCTACACTACATCACTGACCCCTTTATGCCCTACACTACAAAACTGACTCCTCCATACCTTACACTACATTACTGACCCCTCTATACCCCACACTACATCACTGACTCCTCTATACCTTACACTACATTACTGACCCCTCTATACCCTACACTACATCACTGACTCCTCTATACCTTACACTACATTACTGACCCCTCTATACCTTACACTACATTACTGACCCCTCTATACCCCACACTACATCACTGACTCCTCTATACCCCACACTACATCACTGACTCCTCTATACCTTACACTACATCACTGACTCCTCTATGCCCCACACTACATTAGTGATCCCCTCTATACCCCACACTACATCACTGACCCCTCTATACCCTACACTACATCACTGACTCCTCTATACCGTACACTACATTACTGACCCCTCTATACCCCACACTACATCACTGACTCCTCTATACCTTACACTATATTACTGACCCCTCTATAACCCACACTACATCACTGACCCCTCTATACCCCACACTACATTACTGACCCCTCTATACCCTACACTACATCACTGACTCCTCTATACCTTACACTACATTACTGAACCCTCTATACCCCACACTACATCACTGACTCCTCTGTACCTTACACTACATTACTGTTCCCTCTATACCCTACTCTACATTACAGAACCTTCTATACCCCACACTACATCACTGACTCCTCTATACCCTACAATGCATTACTGACCCCTCTATACCCCACACTACATCACTGACCCCTCTATGCCCTACACTACAAAACTGACTCCTCCATACCTTACACTACATTACTGACCCCTCTATACCCCACACTACATCACTGACTCCACTATACCTTACACTACATTACTGACCCCTCTATACCCTACACTACATCACTGACTCCTCTATACCTTACACTACATTACTGACCCCTCTATACCTTACACTACATTACAGACCCTTCTATACCCCACACTACATCACTGACTCCTCTATACCCTACAATGCATTACTGACCCCTCTATACCCTACACTACATCACTGACCCCTCTATGCCCTACACTACAAAACTGACTCCTCCATACCTTACACTACATTACTGACCCCTCTATACCCCACACTACATCACTGACTCCTCTATACCTTACACTACATTACTGACCCCTCTATACCCTACACTACATCACTGACTCCTCTATACCTTACACTACATTACTGACCCCTCTATGCCTTACACTACATTACTGACTCCTCTATACCCTACACTACATTACTGACCCCTCTATACTCCACACTACATCACTGACTCCTCTATACTCCACACTACATCACTGACTCCTCTATACCTTACACTACATTACTGACCCCTCTATACACTACACTACATCACTGATTCCTCTATACCTTACACTACATTACTCACCCCTCTATTCCCTACACTACATTACTGATCCCCTCTATACCCCACACTACATTACTGACCCCTCTATACCCCACACTACAACACTGACCCCTCTATTCCCTATACTACATTACTGATCCCCTCTATACCCTACACTACACCCCTGACCCCTCTATACATCACACTACATCACTGGCTCCTCTATACCTTACACTACATTACTGATCCCTCTATACCCTACACTACAATACTAACCCCCGTTATACCATACACTACATCAATGACTCCTCTATACCCCACACTACATCACTGAATCCTCTATACTTTACACTACGTTACTGACCACTCTATACCCCACACTACATTACTGATCCCCTCTATACCCCACACTACATTACTGACTCCTCTATACCGCACACCTCATCATTGACTCCTCTATACCCTACACTACATTACTGACCCCTCTATACCCTACACTACATCACTGACCCCTGTATGCCCTACACTACTTCACTGACTCCTCTATACCTTACACTACATTACTGACCCCACTTTACCCCACACTAAAACACTGACTCCTTTATACCCTGCACAACAATAATGATCCCTCTATACCCCACACTACATCACTGACTCCTCTATACCCCACACTACATCACTGACTCCTCTATACCCTACACTACATCTCTGACTCCTCTATACCCCACGCTACTTCACTCACTCCTCAATACCACCCACTCTACATCACTGAGTCCTCTTTACACTACACTACATTACTGACCCCTCTATACCCTACACTACATCACTGACCCCTCTATGCCCTACACTACAAAACTGACTCCTCCATACCTTACACTACATTACTGACCCCTCTATACCCCACACTACATCACTGACTCCTCTATACCTTACACTACATTACTGACCCCTCTATACCCCACACTACATCACTGACCCCTCTATAACCCACACTACATCACTGACTCCTCTATACCTTACACTACATTACTGACCCCTCTATACCCTACACTACATCACTGACTCCTCTATACCTTACACTACATTACTGACCCCTCTATACCTTACACTACATTACTGACCCCTCTATACCCCACACTACATCACTGACTCCTCTATACCCCACACTACATCACTGACTCCTCTATACCTTACACTACATCACTGACTCCTCTATGCCCCACACTACATTAGTGATCCCCTCTATACCCCACACTACATTACTGACCCCTCTATACCCCACACTACATCACTGACCCTTCTATGCCCTACACTACATCACTGACTCCTCTATACCTTACACTACATTACTGACCCCTCTATACCCTACACTACATCAATGACTCCTCTATACCTTACACTACATTACTGAACCCTCTATACCTTACACTACATTACTGACCCCTCTATACCCCACACTACATCACTGACTCCTCTATACCTTACACTACATTACTGATCCCTCTAAACCCACACTACATCACTGACCCCTCTATACCCTACACTACATCACTGACTCCTCTATACCGTACACTACATTACTGACCCCTCTATACCCCACACTACATCACTGACTCCTCTATACCTTACACTATATTACTGACCCCTCTATAACCCACACTACATCACTGACCCCTCTATACCCCACACTACATTACTGACCCCTCTATACCCTACACTACATCACTGATCCCTCTATTCCCCACACTATAATACTGACCCCTCTATACCCTACTCTACATCACTGACTCCTCTATACCCCACACTACATCACTGACTCCTCTATACCCTACACTACATCTCTGACTCCTCTATACCCCACGCTACTTCACTGACTCCTCAATACCACCCACTCTACATCACTGAGTCCTCTTTACACTACACTACATTACTGACCCCTCTATACCCTACACTACATCACTGACCCCTCTATGCCCTACACTACAAAACTGACTCCTCCATACCTTAAACTACATTACTGACCCCTCTATACCCCACACTACATCACTGACCCCTCTATAACCCACACTACATCACTGACTCCTCTATACCTTACACTACATTACTGACCCCTCTATACCCTACACTACATCACTGACTCCTCTATACCTTACACTACATTACTGACCCCTCTATACCTTACACTACATTACTGACCCCTCTATACCCCACACTACATCACTGACTCCTCTATACCCCACACTACATCACTGACTCCTCTATACCTTACACTACATCACTGACTCCTCTATGCCCCACACTACATTAGTGATCCCCTCTATACCCCACACTACATTACTGACCCCTCTATACCCCACACTACATCACTGACCCTTCTATGCCCTACACTACATCACTGACTCCTCTATACCTTACACTACATTACTGACCCCTCTATACCCTACACTACATCAATGACTCCTCTATACCTTACACTACATTACTGACCCCTCTTTACCCCACACTAAAATACTGACTCCTTTATACCCTGCACAACAATAATGATCCCTCTATACCCCACACTACATCACTGACTCCTCTATACCCCACACTACATCACTGACTCCTCTATACCCTACACTACATCTCTGACTCCTCTATACCCCACGCTACTTCACTGACTCCTCAATACCACCCACTCTACATCACTGAGTCCTCTTTACACTACACTACATTACTGACCCCTCTATACCCTACACTACATCACTGACCCCTCTATGCCCTACACTACAAAACTGACTCCTCCATACCTTACACTACATTACTGACCCCTCTATACCCCACACTACATCACTGACTCCTCTATACCTTACACTACATTACTGACCCCTCTATACCCTACACTACATCACTGACTCCTCTATACCTTACACTACATTACTGACCCCTCTATACCTTACACTACATTACTGACCCCTCTATACCCCACACTACATCACTGACTCCTCTATACCCCACACTACATCACTGACTCCTCTATACCTTACACTACATCACTGACTCCTCTATGCCCCACACTACATTAGTGATCCCCTCTATACCCCACACTACATCACTGACCCCTCTATACCCTACACTACATCACTGACTCCTCTATACCGTACACTACATTACTGACCCCTCTATACCCCACACTACATCACTGACTCCTCTATACCTTACACTATATTACTGACCCCTCTATAACCCACACTACATCACTGACCCCTCTATATCCCACACTACATTACTGACCCCTCTATACCCTACACTACATCACTGACTCCTCTATACCTTACACTACATTACTGAACCCTCTATACCCCACACTACATCACTGACTCCTCTGTACCTTACACTACATTACTGTTCCCTCTATACCCTACTCTACATTACAGACCCTTCTATACCCCACACTACATCACTGACTCCTCTATACCCTACAATGCATTACTGACCCCTCTATACCCCACACTACATCACTGACCCCTCTATGCCCTACACTACAAAACTGACTCCTCCATACCTTACACTACATTACTGACCCCTCTATACCCCACACTACATCACTGACTCCACTATACCTTACACTACATTACTGACCCCTCTATACCCTACACTACATCACTGACTCCTCTATACCTTACACTACATTACTGACCCCTCTATACCTTACACTACATTACAGACCCTTCTATACCCCACACTACATCACTGACTCCTCTATACCCTACAATGCATTACTGACCCCTCTATACCCTACACTACATCACTGACCCCTCTATGCCCTACACTACAAAACTGACTCCTCCATACCTTACACTACATTACTGACCCCTCTATACCCCACACTACATCACTGACTCCTCTATACCTTACACTACATTACTGACCCCTCTATACCCTACACTACATCACTGACTCCTCTATACCTTACACTACATTACTGACCCCTCTATGCCTTACACTACATTACTGACTCCTCTATACCCTACACTACATTACTGACCCCTCTATACTCCACACTACATCACTGACTCCTCTATACTCCACACTACATCACTGACTCCTCTATACCTTACACTACATTACTGACCCCTCTATACACTACACTACATCACTGATACCTCTATACCTTACACTACATTACTCACCCCTCTATTCCCTACACTACATTACTGATCCCCTCTATACCCCACACTACATTACTGACCCCTCTATACCCCACACTACATCACTGACCCCTCTATTCCCTATACTACATTACTGATCCCCTCTATACCCTACACTACACCCCTGACCCCTCTATACATCACACTACATCACTGGCTCCTCTATACCTTACACTACATTACTGATCCCTCTATACCCTACACTACAATACTAACCCCCGTATACCATACACTACATCAATGACTCCTCTATACCCCACACTACATCACTGAATCCTCTATACTTTACACTACTTTACTGACCACTCTATACCCCACACTACATTACTGATCCCCTCTATACCCCACACTACATTACTGACTCCTCTATACCGCACACCTCATCATTGACTCCTCTATACCCTACACTACATTACTGACCCCTCTATACCCTACACTACATCACTGACCCCTGTATGCCCTACACTACTTCACTGACTCCTCTATACCTTACACTACATTACTGACCCCACTTTACCCCACACTAAAACACTGACTCCTTTATACCCTGCACAACAATAATGATCCCTCTATACCCCACACTACATCACTGACTCCTCTATACCCCACACTACATCACTGACTCCTCTATACCCTACACTACATCTCTGACTCCTCTATACCCCACGCTACTTCACTGACTCCTCAATACCACCCACTCTACATCACTGAGTCCTCTTTACACTACACTACATTACTGACCCCTCTATACCCTACACTACATCACTGACCCCTCTATGCCCTACACTACAAAACTGACTCCTCCATACCTTACACTACATTACTGACCCCTCTATACCCCACACTACATCACTGACTCCTCTATACCTTACACTACATTACTGACCCCTCTATACCCCACACTACATCACTGACCCCTCTATAACCCACACTACATCACTGACTCCTCTATACCTTACACTACATTACTGACCCCTCTATACCCTACACTACATCACTGACTCCTCTATACCTTACACTACATTACTGACCCCTCTATACCTTACACTACATTACTGACCCCTCTATACCCCACACTACATCACTGACTCCTCTATACCCCACACTACATCACTGACTCCTCTATACCTTACACTACATCACTGACTCCTCTATGCCCCACACTACATTAGTGATCCCCTCTATACCCCACACTACATTACTGACCCCTCTATACCCCACACTACATCACTGACCCTTCTATGCCCTACACTACATCACTGACTCCTCTATACCTTACACTACATTACTGACCCCTCTATACCCTACACTACATCAATGACTCCTCTATACCTTACACTACATTACTGAACCCTTTATACCTTACACTACATTACTGACCCCTCTATACCCCACACTACATCACTGACTCCTCTATACCTTACACTACATTACTGATCCCTCTAAACCCACACTACATCACTGACCCCTCTATACCCTACACTACATCACTGACTCCTCTATACCGTACACTACATTACTGACCCCTCTATACCCCACACTACATCACTGACTCCTCTATACCTTACACTATATTACTGACCCCTCTATAACCCACACTACATCACTGACCCCTCTATACCCCACACTACATTACTGACCCCTCTATACCCTACACTACATCACTGACCCCTCTATTCCCCACACTATAATACTGACCCCTCTATACCCTACTCTACATCACTGACTCCTCTATACCTTACACTACATTACTGACCCCTCTATACCCCACACTACATCACTGACCCCTCTAAAGCCTACACTACATCACTGACTCCTCTATACCTTACACTATATTACTGACCCCTCTATACCCCCACACTACATCGCTGACCCCTCTATACCCAACTCTACATCACTGACTCCTCTATACCTTACACTACATTACTGATCCCTCTATACCCTACTCTACATTACTGACCACTGTATACCCCACACTACATCACTGACTCCTCTATACCCTACAATGCATTACTGACCGCTCTATACCCCACACTACATCACTGACTCCTTTATACCTTACACTACATTACTGATCCCTCTTTACCCTACTCTACATTACTGACCCCTCTATACCCCACACTACATCACTGACTCCTCTATACCCCACTATACATCACTGACCCCTCTATACCTTACACTACATCACTGACTCCTCTATACCCTACATTGCATTACTGGCCCCTCTATACCCCACACTACTTCACTGACTCCTCTATACCCCACTCTTCATCACTGACTCCTCTATACCTTACACTACATCACTGACTCCTCTATGCCCCACACTACATTAATGATCCCCTCTATAGCCCACACTACTTTACTGACCCCTCTATACCCCACACTACATCACTGACCCTTCTATGCCCTACACTACATCACTGACTCCTCTATACCTTACACTACATTACTGACCCCTCTATACCCTACACTACATCACTGACTCCTCTATACCTTACACTACATTACTGACCCCTCTATACCCCACTCTACATTACTGATCCCCTCAATACCCTACTCTACATTACTGACCCGTCTATACCCCACCATACATAAGTGACTCCTCTATACCCCACACTACATTACTGACTCCTCTATACCTTACACTACATTACTGATCCCCTCTATACCCCACACTACATCAATTACTCCTCTATACCCCACACTACATCACTGACTCCTCTATACCCCACACCACATTACTGAACCCTCTATACCCTACACTACATCACTGACCCCTCTAAGCCCTACACTACATCACTGACTCCTCTATACCTTACACTACATTACTGACCCCTCTATACCCCACACTACATTACTGACTCCTCTATGCCCCACACTACATTACTGACCCCTCTATACCCAACAATACATCACTGACTTCTTTTTACCCCACACTACATCACTGACTCCTCTATACCCTACACTACATTATTGACCCTCTATACCCCACACTACATCACTGACTCCTCTATACCCCACACTACATCACTTACTCCTCTATACCCTACAATGCATTACTGACCCCTCTTTACCCCGCACTACATCACTGACTCCTCTATACCCTTCAATGCATTACTGACCCCTCTATACCCCACACTACATCACTGACTCCTCTATACCTTACACTACATCACTGACCCCTCTATACCTTACACTACATCACTGACTCCTCTATACCCTACATTGCATTACTGGCCCCTCTATACCCCACACTACATCACTGACTCCTCTATACCCTAATCTTCATCACTGACTCCTCTATACCTTACACTACATCCCTGACTCCTCTATGCCCCACACTACATTAGTGATCCCCTCTATACCCCACACTACATTACTGACCCCTCTATACCCCACACTACATCACTGACCCTTCTATGCCCTACACTACATCACTGAATCCTCTATACCTTACTCTACATTACTGACCCCTCTATACCCTACACTACATCACTGACTCCTCTATACCTTACACTACATTACTGACCCCTCTATACCCCAATCTACATTACTGATCCCCTCAATACACTACTCTACATTACTGACCCCTCTATACCCCACCATACATCAGTGACTACTCTATACCCCACACTACATCACTGACTCCTCTATACCTTACACTACATTACTGATCCCCTCTATACCCCACACTACATCAATTACTCCTCTATACCCCACACTACATCACTGACTCCTCTATATCCCACACTACATTACTGAACCCTCTATACCCTACACTACATCACTGACCCCTCTAAGCCCTACACTACATCACTGACTCCTCTATACCTTACACTACATTACTGACCCCTCTAAACCCCACTCTACATTACTGACTCCTCTATACCCCACACTACATTACTGACCCCTCTATACCCAACACTACATCACTGACTTCTTTTTACCCAACACTACAGCACTGACTCCTCTATACCCTACACTACATTACTGACCCTCTATACCCCACGCTACATCACTGACTCCTCTATACCCCACACTACATCACTTACTCCTCTATACCCTACAATGCATTACTGACCCCTCTATACCCCGCACTACATCACTGACTCCTCTATACCCTACAATGCATTACTGACCCCTCTATACCCCACACTACATCACTGACTCCTCTATACCTTACACTACATTACTGATCCCTCTATACTCCACACTACATTACTGACCCCTCTATACCCCACACTACATCACTGACTCCTCTATACCCCACACTACATCACTGACTCCTCTATACCTTACACTACATCACTGACTCCTCTATACCTTATACTACAATACTTACCCCTCTATACCCCACACTACATCACTGACTCCTCTATACCTTACACTACATTACTGATCCCTCTATACCCACCACTACATCACTGACTCCTCTATACCCTACACTACATTACAGAACCCTCTATACCCCACACTACATCACTGACTCCTCTATACCTTACACTACATTACTGACCCCTCTATACACTACACTACATCACTGATTCCTCTATACCTTACACTACATTACTCACCCCTCTATTCCCTACACTACATTACTGATCCCCTCTATACCCCACTCTACATCACTGACCCCTCTATACCCTACACTACATCACTGACTCCTCTATACCTTACACTACATTACTGACCCCTCTATTCCCTACACTACATTACTGATCCCCTCTATACCATACACTACATCCCTGACCCCTCTATACATCACACTACATCACTGGCTCCTCTATACCTTACACTACATTACTGATCCCTCTATACCCTACACTACAATACTGACCCCCGTATACCATACACTACATCAATGACTCCTCTATACCCCTCACTACATCACTGACTCCTCTATACTTTACACTACATTACTGACCACTCTATACCCCACACTACATTACTGATCCCCTCTATACCCCACACTACATTACTGACTCCTCTACACCGCACACCTCATCATTGACTCCTCTATACCCTACACTACATTACTGACCCCTCTATACCCTACACTACATCACTGACCCCTGTATGCCCTACACTACTTCACTGACTCCTCTATACCTTTCACTACATTACTGACCCCTCTTTACCCCACACTAAAATACTGACTCCTTTATACCGTACACTACAATAATGATCCCTCTACACCCCACACTACATCACTGACTCCTCTATACCCCACACTACATCACTGACTCCTCTATACCCTACACTACATCTCTGACTCCTCTATACCCCACGCTAATTCACTGACTCCTCAATACCAACCACTCTACATCACTGAGTCTTCTATACACTACACTACATTACTGACCCCTCTATACCCTACACTACATCACTGACCCCTCTATGCCCTACACTACAAAACTGACTCCTCTATACCTTACACTACATTACTGACCCCTCTATACCCCACACTACATCACTGACTCCTCTATACCTTACACTACATTACTGACCGCTCTATACCCCACACTACATCACTGACCCCTCTATAACCCACACTACATCACTGACTCCTCTATACCTTACACTACATTAGTGACCCCTCTATACCCCACACTACATCACTGACTCGTCTTTACCCCACACTACATAACTGACTCTTCTATACCTTACACTACATTACTGACCCCTCTATACCCTACACTACATCACTGACTCCTCTATACCTTACACTACATTACTGAACCTCTATACCCCACACTACATTACTGACCCCTCTATACCCCACACTACATCACTGACTCCTCTATACCTGACACTACATTACTGATCCCTCTGTACCCTACTCTACATCACTGACCCCTCTATACCCCACACAACATCACTGACTCCTCTATACCCCACACTACATCACTGACTCCTCTATACCCCACACTACATCACTTACTCCTCTATATCCCACACTACATCACTGACACCTCTATACCTTACACTACATCACTGACCCCTCTATACCCCACACTACATCACTGACTCCTCTATACCTTACTCTACATTACTGACCCCTCTATACCCCACACTACATCACTGACCCCTCTATACCCCACACTACATTACTTACCCCTCTATACCCTACACTACATCACTGACTCCTCTATAACTTACACTACATTACTGACCCCTCTATACCCCACACTACATCACTGACTCCTCTATACCTTACACTACATTACTGATCCCTCTATACCTTACACTACATTACTGACCCCTCTATACCCCACACTACATCACTGACTCCTCTATACCTTACACTACATCACTGACTCCTCTATACCTTACACTACATTACTGACCCCTCTATACCCTACACTACATCACTGACTCCTCTATACCTTACACTACATTACTGACCCCTCTATACCTTACACTACATTACTGACCCCTCTATACCCCACACTACATCACTGACTCCTCTATACCTTACTCTACATTACTGACCCCTCTATACCCCACACTACATCACTGACTCCTCTATACCTTACACTACATTACTGACCCCTCCATATCCCACACTACATCACTGACTCCTCTATACCTTACACTACATTACTGATCCCTCTATACCCCACACTACATCACTGACCCCTCTGTTCCCCACACTACATTACTGACCCCTCTATACCCCACACTACATCACTGACTCCTCTATACCTTACACTACATTACTGACCCCTCTATACCCCACACTACATCACTGACTCCTCTATACCTTACACTACATTACTGACCCCTCTATATCCCACACTACATCACTGTCTCCTCTATACTGTACACTACATTACTGACCCCTCTATACCCCACACTACATCACTGACTCCTCTATACCTTACACTACCTTACTGACCCCTCTATACCCCACACTACATCACTGACTCCACTATACCTTACACTACATTACTGATCCCTCTATACCCTACTCTACATTACTGACCCCTCTATACCCCACACTACATCACTGACTACTCTATACCCCACACTACATCACTGACTCCTCTATACCTTACACTACATCACTGACTCCTCTATACCCTACATTGCATTACTGACCCCTCTATACCCCACACTACATCACTGACCCCTCTATACCCCACACTACATCACTGACCCTTCTATGCCCTACACTACATCACTGACTCCTCTATACCTTACACTACATTACTGACCCCTCTATACCTTACACTACATTACTGACCCCTCTATACCCCACACTACATCACTGACTCCTCTATACCTTACACTACATTACTGACCCTTCTATACCCCACACTACATCACTGACTCCTCTATACCTTACACTACATCACTGACCCCTCTATATCCCACACTACATCACTGACTCCTCTATACCTTACACTACATTACTGACCCCTCTATACCCCACACTACATCACTGACTCCTCTATACCTTACACTACATCACTGACCCCTCTATACCCCACACTACATCACTGACCCCTCTATAACCCACACTACATCACTGACCCCTCTAAACCCTACACTACATCACTGACTCCTCTATACCTTACACTATATTACTGACCCCTCTATACCCCCACACTACATTACTGATCCCCTCTATACCCTACACTACATCACTGACCCCTCTATATCCTACTCTACACAATTGACTCCTCTATACCTTACACTACATCACTGACTCCTCTATACCTTACACTACATTACTGACCCCTCTATACCCCACACTACATCACTGACCCCTCTATACCCCACACTACATCACTGACCCCTCTATATCCTACACTACATTACTGACCTCTCTATACCCCACACTACATCACTGACTCCTCTATACCTTACACTACATTACTGATCCCTGTATACCCTACTCTACATTACTGACCACTCTATACCCCACACTACATCACTGACTCCTCTATACCCTACAATGCATTACTGATCCCTCTATACCCCACACTACATCACTGACTCCTCTTTACCTTACACTACATTACTGATCCCTCTTTACCCTACTCTACATTACTGACCCCTCTATACCCCACACTACATGTGTGACTCCTCTATACCCCACACTACATCACTGACTCCTCTATACCTTACACTACATCACTGACCCCTCTATACCTTACACTACATTACTGACCCCTCTATACCCCACTCTACATTACTGATCCCCTCAATACCCTACTTTACATTACTGACCCCTCTATACCCCACCATACATCAGTGACTCCTCTATACCCCACACTACATCACTGACTCCTCTATACCTTATACTACATTACTGATCCCCTCTATACCCCACACTACATCAATTACTCCTCTATACCCCACACTACATCACTGACTCCTCTATACCCCACACTACATTACTGACCCCTCTATACCCTACACTACATCACTGACCCCACTAAGCCCTACACTACATCACTGACTCCTCTATACCTTACACTACATTACTGACCCCTCTATACCCCACACTACATTACTGACTCCTCTATACCCCACACTACATTACTGACCCCTCTATACCCCACACTACATCACTGACTTCTCTTTACCCCACACTACATCACTGACTCCTCTATACCCTACACTACATTACTGACCCCTCTATACCCCACACTACATCACTGACTCCACTATACCTTACACTACTTTACTGATCCCTCTATACCCTACTCTACATTACTGACCACTCTATACCCCGCACTTCATCACTGACTCCTCTATACCCTACAATGCATTACTGACCCCTCTATACCCCGCATTACATCACTGACTCCTCTATACCTTACACTACATTACTGATCCCTCTATACCCCACACTACATTAATGACCCCTCTATACCCCACACTACATCACTGACTCCTCTATACCTTACACTACATCACTGACTCCTCTATACCCCACACTACATCACTGACTCCTCTATACCTTACACTACATTACTGACCCCTCTATACCCCACACTACATCACTGTCTCCTCTATACCTTACACTACATTACTGACCCCTCTATACCCCACACTACATCACTGACTCCTCTTTACCTTACACTACATTACTGACCGCTCTATACCCTACACTACATCACTGATTCCTCTATACCTTACACTACATTACTGACCCCTCTATTCCCTACACTACATTACTGATCCCCTCTATACCTCACACTACATCACTGACCCCTCTATACCCTACACTACATCACTGACTCCTCTATACCTTACACTACATTACTGACCCCTCTATTCCCTACACTACATTACTGATCCCCTCTATACCCTACATAACATCCCTGACCCCTCTATACCCCACACTACATCACTGACTCCTCTATACCTTAAACTACATCACTGACTCCTCTATGCCCCACACTACATTAGTGATCCCCTCTATACCCCACACTACATTACTGACCCCTCTATACCCCACACTACATCACTGACCCTTCTATGCCCTACACTACATCACTGACTCCTCTATACCTTACACTACATTACTGACCCCTCTATACCTTACACTACATTATTGACCCCTCTATACCCCACACTACATCACTGACTCCTCTATACCTTACACTACATTACTGACCCCTCTATACCCCACACTACATCACTGACTCCTCTATACCTTACACTACATTACTGACCCCTCTATACCCCACACTACATCACTGACTCCTCTATACCTTACACTACATCACTGACCCCTCTATACCCCACACTACATCACTGACCCCTCTATGACCCACACTACACCACTGACCCCTCTAAACCCTACACTACATCACTGACTCCTCTATACCTTACACTATATTACTGACCCCTCTATACCCTACACTACATCACTGACTCCTCTATACCCTACACTACATCACTGCCTCCTCTGTACCTTACACTACATCACTGACTCCTCTATACCTTACACTACATTACTGACCCCTCTATACCCTACACTACATTACTGATCCCCTATATACCCTACACTACATCACTGACCCCTCTATACCCCACAATACATCACTGACTCCACTATACCCCACACTACATCACTGACTCCTCTATACCTTCCACTAAATCACTGACTCCTCTATACCCTACATTGCATTACTGACCCCTCTATACCCCACACTACATCACTGACTCCTCTATACCCCACACTTCATCACTGACTCCTCTATACCCCACACTTCATCACTGACTCCTCTATACCTTACACTACATTTCTGACCCCTCTATAATCCACACTACATCACTGCCTCCTCTGTACCTTACACTACATCACTGACTCCTCTATACCTTACACTACATTACTCACCCCTCTATACCCCACACTACATTACTGAACCCCTCTATACCCTACTCTACATTACTGACCCCTCTATACCCCACACTACATCACTGACTCCTCTATACCTTTCACTACATTACTGACCCCTCTATACCCTACACTACATCACTGACTCCTCTATACATTACACTACATTCCTGACCCCTCTAAACCCTAAGCTACATTACTGACCCCTCTATACCCTCAGGGACGGTTCTCCCATTACGCATGGTACGCAGCTACATAGGGCGCCACTTAGTGGAGGGCGCCTCAGCTGCGTACCATGCTGGCCGTGGGCAGACTGTGTCTCTGTGACACAACTGCACCGCGTGTGTAGCGCTGACAGGACGGAGTTCGGTCAGCGCTACACAGTGACAAATACACAGCCGCCGGCGCCGGCAGCTGTGTGTTTGCTTTAGCAGCTGATGAGAGTCAGACAGACTCTCATCGGCTGCTGCTCCCACTGCTGGAGCCGGGCATCTTCCGGCTCCCACAGTGGGTAATGGGAGAGACGTCGTGACGTCTCTCCCATAATGCAAAGCGGCCCAGGAGGACGGATGGAGGAGCTGATAGTGGCGGCAGGACCAAGAGCAGGAGCAGGGTTTCAGGTAAGTGGGTTTTTTTAATTTTTATTACGTGTGTCTCTGCTGCAGGGGGGGGACTACTACTGGGGGCACTACAAGGGGGGGTTACTACTGGGGGCAGTACAAGGGGGGGCTACTACTGGGGGCAATACAAGGGAGGATTCAGTGGTGTAACTTCGTCCCAGGTGCCCGGAGGCAAGATAAATGTTGGTGCCCCCCCCAAATTAAAATGTACTACCCCCCAGCACCTATTCCAGCCCCAGCTGCCACCACCGCCCCATGCAGTTCCTTTTATACAATGCCCCCAGTAGTGGTCCCCCTGTGGAGTGCCCGCCTATGTAGTGCCCCCCAGTAATGGCCCCCCTATGCAGTGTCTCCAGTAGTGGTCCCACTATGCAGTACCTCCAGTAGTGAGCCCCCTGTAGTTGCCCCCAGTAGTGAGCCCCCAGTAGTTGCACCCAGTAATGAGCCCCCTGTAATTGCCCAAAGTAGTGATCCCCCTGTAGTTGCCTCCAGTAGTGAGCCCGTGCGCGCACACACAAAAAAAAAAACACTTACCTTTATCCCCGCTCCAGTGCTGCTTCCATCCATCCCCGGCGTCCGCTCCCCGGCACTATGGGAGTGACGTCATGACATCACTCCCATAGTGCACTGCGGGACCTGGAAGATGGAGTGAGCTCCGACCTCCGGCTGCCGCCGGGGGTTTGAAAAGGAGCCGGGCTCCCGCTTGTAAAACACTCAGTGGGCGCCCGGCAAATGGAGAGTGCACAGGGTGTGACTGCACCCTATGCACCCTCTGTAGTTACGCCAATGGAGGTGGAGCGCCGATCAGCGGCGCTCCTTCTCCATGCAGCTCCCAGGGACAATGGAGCTAGGTGCCCCCTTCAGGGCTGGCGCCCGGCGGCAAATGACTCCATTGTCTCCAGGACTTCCGCCACTGGGGGGATTACTACTAGGGGAACTACATGGGGGGGGTACTACTGGGGGCAATACAAGGGGGGGGATTACTACTGGGGGCAATACAAGGGGAGGACTACTACTGGGGGCACTACAAGGGGGGGCTACTGCTGGGGCCACTACAAGGGTGGGCTACTACTGGGGGCACTGCATAGGGGCAGAACCTCCACTAGGGGGACTACTACAAGGGGGGACTACTACTAGGGGTACTACTAGAGGGGGGACTACTACTAGGGGCACTACAAGGGGGGAAACCACTACTGGTGGCACTATATAAAGGGCAATACTGGGGGTACTGCATAGGGGGGGAACTACAACTGGGGCCACTGTTTAAAAGGCACTGCATAAAGGGTACCACTACCAGGGGCACTGCATGGGGGGACTACTACTGGGGGCACTATATAAGGGGCTTACTACTGGGGGCACAAGGGGCACAGCACAGTGGGGACCACTACCAGGGGCACTGCATAGGGGGGCACCAAAAAATATACTTGCTTACCAAAAAATTTGGGCTAGGGCCGGCCCTGTATACCCTACACTACATTACTGACCCCTCTATACACTACACTACATCACTGACCCCTCTATACCCTACACTACATCACTGACCCCTCTATACCCTACAATACATTATTGACCCCTCTATATATTGTCACTACATTTCTGACCCCTCAATACATCACTGATGCCTCTATACCCTACACTGCATCACTGACCCCTCTATACCGTACAGCAGTGGTCTCCAACGTTAATTGAGGTGTGAGCTTCTTTAGAAAAATGAAACCTCTTGAAGAGCTACTGAAGTTGTGGGAAAAAAATCTGGCTAATAACCGAACAATTGAAGGTAATTAAATGAAAAAAAAAAAAAAAAAAAAATGTTTCATAGAAAATAAAAATGCAATTAATTATTACAATGATATTGTTGTAGTTTGTAAATAAAATGTAAGGCCAGGCACATTTCACTGTTAATTACCGGCTCCAAGGAGGTACGTGCAGTATAGGAGGAAAAGATATAGGCAGGGCTGGGCGGGAGTCTCTCGATCCTCCGTAGTGTAGACGCCGTGAGTGGAACCCCTGGGAAGCATGTCAGATGATTGCTGTAGAGGCTTCTGCAATCACCTGATATTCTTTCATGTGGCTCCACCCATGGCGTCGATGCCACGGAGGAGCACACGTCAGGGGTCACTTCCTCCTAGTTGACTCAGCAGTACTGCAGCTTGGTGAGCTACCAAAATTAAGACCGCGAGCTACCGGTATCTCGCGAGCTACAGGTTAGAGACCACTGCCCTACAGTATATACTGACCCCTTTATACCCTACAATACTGAACCCTATATCTGCAGATATATCTGTCCATCGGCCGATTGTAAACATGCAGCAGCAGCCACGGGGAGGGGAGCGGACCTGCCCCCGGCCAGCGGGACCCGCGGCTGCCTGGAAGATGATGTTCGTTCAGTGTATATGAACGACCGTCATCTACAGATATATCTGGAGATCACTCGATCTATTAATATATCTTTGCAGTGTGTCTTTAAGTGCCTATATATCAAGCTGTTTGATACATAAAATTATGCAGAAACATTAAATCTCCCCATACTATTCAAGAATGGTTTTCCAATTTAGACATGCACATGAATATGGAAGAGAGGCCCTGATTCAGAGCCGGACGCTCTGACAGAGCACTCGCTCTGAATCAAGCCCATCCTTCTTAATTTTTAGAGCGGCCTCCTGGCAGCTCGTATAGCTGTGGGTGACCACCCACAGCTATAGCGAGCGGCCAGGAAGATGGTCACGATGGTCAAGACCATCGCGACCATCACAACCATCGGGCTCGCGATGAGACCCTTGTGGTAGGGTCTCGTTGCTGCAAGCCCTGGAGTGCTTTCGGCTCTATCAGAGCCAAAAGCACTCCCACTGACATCACTTGTGATGTCAGTGGGGTCGGCCCCAGACGCCCCATGGGAACGCCTCCGTCTGGGCAGCCACGCCCCCAGCACGCCCACCAAAGGGGTCGTGCTGTGACTCACCATCGACAGCACGCCCCCTTTGGCCAACATCGACCCACTTGCAAGCGCTCGCGAGCGGGTATGAATCAGGCCCAGATTGCGCTGTCTGCAAGGGATCGTCCATCTACCACAAGATGGTTTTATTGGCTAGATTTTAAGGGATCTGATAAATACAAGGCCTTTATGACCTGAGCTGTTTTAGTGCTGACCTTTACTGATTCAGTTTGTGATTGGTATAGTTAGTGGGAGCTGTAGGATACCCCACCCCCCCTCCCCTCTCCACTTTTATCCCACTCCCAGTCTGTTTTTGTAGTGTCTTTTGTATTTGTTGCTTTATTTCTTACAATTATTGATGTATTTGTATATGGTGTGTTGTTGATTTTATATTTTTCCTGTATGTTTATTCATTTTTTGCATCTTTAAATAAAAGAAGTTATAGCAGTTTCTACATAATTTTATGTATTGCTCCTATGTACTAAGAGCACTATGCAGGAGACTTCACAGAAATCTCCAACAAAGTGCTAATTTATTTATTACCAATGGGGACTACGATCTGACCCCTATGTACTAAACTCCAAAAAGCAAAGCTTTCGGAGTTTAGCCACGGTTGTTTACACCATCTTCAGATGGTGTAAACTACTGTAAGCCTTTGGGGCTTCCAGGGGCAGGAGAGAGATCTTTCAATCTCTCTCCCGCAACCCCCTGCTGGCTCCGGAAGCTGACACAATTTCCCTGGAATACAATTCGCAGGGACAGCGGTTACCGCAACTGCTGTTCCTGCGAGTTCCCTTTGGTACATAGCTGGGATATTTTCATTAAAGATTAAAATGTCCTCAGATGGACAGATAATAATCACCTGTATTGGTCATTAAAACAAATGTAAATCTTGATACCACATGCAGTGTAGACACCTACCTCCATGGTGGGCCAAGTGGGCGGCGTGCAGTAGCAAATGTGATGGAGCAATCGGGTCATCTTGACCCTGGTCCCTATACAATGTTGGTATTACGAAGTGAAGGGTGAGGGCACGATGTCATCAGCCGTCCGAACCGCCTACTTAACTCAGGAAGTGGGCAGCTGCTGGGAGACTTGCCCACTCTTCCTGGTGTCCTGGAAAGCTACCCGAGATGTGGGAGTCTCCCATAGGTACTGGTACCAGTAGAGAAGGAAAGTATGAGTTTATTCTACAAAGCATTAGTTTTTTTTTTTTAATCTTTGTTGACAAAGAGTTGTATGCAATTTTAGAGAACTGTAAGGTAAGTACCTGATAATGTGTTTAATATATATCATGTATATATATATATAGAGAGAGACACATTTCTATGTTTTTTGTCTTATCGCCTCAATTACTTTTTAGTGACTTTTTCTTTCTCCTACTATCAGATCTGTCAAGCAACGTGATCAAGGTGGATTTTGTCTAATGAGAATGTGCCCCTACAGGGCTGTAATTAGTGGTATGCGGCCTGTGCCATCGTGTAGGGTCCTGGGGTCGGCACTGACACTGCCCCACGGCACCTTTATATGGCTTGCAGAGTCACCTGGAGCATTCTTTGATGCCTGAGCATAATTAAGACACTTCGGGCAGTGCTCTACTTCCTTAGAGTCAGCGGCCCTGCCCCCTTGGCATGACGCCATGGCATCACGACAATCCTGCCCTGTTACAGTGCTGCCTATTCTTCATGAGTCATGAGTCACTAGTTAACCAGGCCAGACAATACTCCTCATTTCCACAATGTGGAATCTGTTGCATGAAACCCCTTAACTGTTATTGCATGACATTTTAATTAGGAATGAGTACACAAACATGCAATTTAATGTAAATATGGCAGGACTACATTAGCCTATAGGTCAAATTCATTGTGGGCAATTTTATTAGAAATTTTGTGTTGTTTTTGTGGAAACTCTGATGGCGCCTACTTTAATAGTGGCGTAAACTGTTGTGTTAACAATTTATTGAGCTAGAAACAAAAGGAAATTAATGTAATTTCCATTATTTACTAAGTAAATAATTTAAGTTACAAGCTTTCTAGATTAGTTAGGTATCTGCAGCCAGCATTTTTACAGGAAAAGCTGTATATTCTCTATAACAATCTAGTGTTATATCTCTATTATAGGCGTATATTCAGTTTTATTAAGGTACGAGAACACAAGCCTGCCACCTGGCACAAGAGACAAATATCAAGCCAAAGGCTCATTATTGTTGCCCATAGCATAGTGTGTTTGGCCAGCATAGCACTATGTTGTTGCCCTTTGCAATTTATGCACCTTTATATATCTTTACTGAAAATCAACCAACCCAGAAGTAATCTGTGATACTCTATTATTATTGTTTTTTTGTTTTGTTTTTTAAATGCCCAAATCTTCTGAGCAGCAACTTTTGTTTCAGAATAAATTAACAATGTAAAATGATCATGTTCCACTTCTTCATGTAGGCTAGTGCATTTAGCTATTTTGCACTATAAGGACCTGTCATTAACCCTGGCCTGGAATGTATAATTTTCAAGCTCTCTTGAGATGAACTGGCTTCTAGGCACAGTTCTAACAAGTGGTTTTGTCCTATAGAACAGTGATTCTCAAACTCTGTCCTCAGGACCCCACTCAGTTTACGTTTTCCAGGTCACCCAGCAGGTGCACAGGTGTATTCATTACTCACTGACCATACTTGCTTACTTTTGAAAACTAGTTTCAGTGAGATTCTAGCACCACTGAGGGGGCGGGGCCAGCTCTGCGAAAAAAGGCGTGTCTATCTCCACCTATGGGCATGTCTATTGTAACTCAGGGGTGTGTCCTGAAGTGGAAGCCTGGTGGACTATAGGTATAGTTGCAAGGGTCCCAAGGGTGCACCAGTGTCGGGATCTACATAACTGAAGAAAGATTTCCACTAGTGGACTTGACGGTATTAATATATCAGGCAAACAGGGTCAGCGCTACCCGCTCAGCAGATCGTGCACTGCATGGATGTGTCAGTCTGGAGAGGTGCTCTCAAAATAGGTAGAGAAAAAGAGAATGTCTTATTCCAGGTGCGCCTGGAATAAGACATTCTCTTTTTCACTACCTATTTTGATGTACCTGTCATTGTCATCAGGCTGCACCCCCAATACGAATATAATATCATAATTTGGATATATTGGTAAATAGGAGCATATGGGGTCTATCATAAAATTAATGTATTCAAATTATTAACTAGTGCAGTAATCTTCCCTTTTTTTGGAGAGGCACTCTCCCTGCAGCTGCTGCAGTCTGTTGTCTGTTGTTGTTGCTGCTGCCGGCTGCTGTGCCTGAGCGGCTCTTCACAGACTCCCATCCCTTGCTGTATGGAGTAGTGTACGTGCTCTCCTGGCCGGGTCCCTCCCCTTCCTCTCTTCCCCGCTGTGCTGAGCCTAACATGCTGTTAAATGACAGCCAGGCATGCAGGCTCGATGTGGGTGGAGACTCCGCCCCTTTCTGTGAGGGGGCAGGGCTTAGTGGGTCGCGATGGGGGGGGGGAATCGGGCAGGGAGTTGACACTGTCCAGCATGCTCTGGCTGTCAACTTCCCCCAAAGTTGCCCAGCGGGTCACATGACTGCTGTTATGATCGGGGGTGGCCACTACTGCTGCCTGTGTGTCACAACTGCCGACACTTGAGACTCCTGGATGGAGTTATGCCTACTGGGCACTATAAACTGAGGCGGTTTTAGGATTGACCTTTTCATGGAATCTCAGTAACACAGAATAAAAGGGGATGCAACCACAGTGATGGAGCAGGATAACAATACTTAGGCAAAGGCAATGCTAAGCTCTGTAGTGCGGCTGGTAACCAGTATCAGAAGTTTAACTGGAACACGGGCAGAGATATAGCAAAGTCCACAGCAAACCACAGGCACAGAGGGGATCTGGCAGGAGTCCAAGAAAGACCTGAATGTAACGTTGCACAGACACTGAGACACAGTTAGTAACAGGCTTTATACTATGGGTCTGTGATCCATAGGAAGTTCAGAACATGTGACCCAAATGGAATCAGGTTTCAAATAATAAGCAATCAGAAATCCCACAACCTGACAACACCTTTGAGACAGATGATCATTTTTAACTCTTTATCCCCTGTATGTGGGGAACGCCAGCAACTAGGATAGCTCCTCCAACGACCACAATGGAACTTTGGCAAATGTAGTTTATCTTTACGTACTGAGATAGTCACAGTCCTGACACTGTGACTGTCTCTGCTTCCTCCACTGCCTTAAACTCCGCCACTACTCCTTCAAGAGTCCTCCCCACCCCTTTCCTTCTACCCTGTCCTGTCCTTCTCCTCCTCTATCTTCCTCCCATAGTCCCTGTCCCATCCTCTCCTCTACCTACCTGCCAGCTTCTGGGTGTATCCTCCGAGTCCTCCTCTGGATCTCTGCAGTGTGCTGAGACCAGGCAGCTTCTTTATGGTGAGCTAAGTGCATGGGGAGGGTATGGGTGAATGAATGCAACATGTGGGTGGGGAGCATTAATGTTATTATTTCTGAGGGTGTGTTTATGTTCATTTTAATGGGATTGGTGGGTTTCTTAATATTATAAAGGTATATTGTTGTTATCAGTGTATATATATATATTTTTTAAACAATTATGTTTTGGGGTATAGTAATATTGAGTGGGGGTAATAAGTGTATAGTAGTGGGAGCAGCTGCAGATGTGGTAATGTATTTATGTTTTCCATTTAAAAACACACACACACACAGACACACACAGGTTCAGGTACTTTAACCACTTGCCTGGCGTGGTCACATCAGATGTGACACCAGGCTGCGCTTTCCCTGACATGGTCGCATCTGATGCGACCAGTCAGAAACGCCCCCTAGGCTTCTGCAGGAAGCTAATCCTCCAGCAGCCGCCTACATCAGAGGGACCTCCCGGTCCCTCTAATATATGTAGCTGCTGGAGGATTAGCCTTCACAACCACCTCTGCCCCCAATCAAACACTGCCCGCATATCACTGCTCACCACCGCTCTTGTTCCCTCTAGCCCCCCTTCCTCCCTTTCCCGGTGCACCTAACCTGCTGATGAGCCTGTGCTGTCTATTTGAATGGCAGCCAGGCAGAGAGCTGAGCCTGCCCCTGAGCCGAGCGGCTCTTTCCCCTGGCCGGGTCCCCCCCTTCCTCCCTTCCCCTCTCCTCCCCACTGCGCTGAGCATGACATGCTGTTGAATGACAGCCAGGCAGCAGGCTGAGCCTGCCTGGCTAAGCGGCTCCTCACTACCACCAGCGGCACCACACACATTCTGCATCCTGACGAGGCTTCAGTAAGTAGCTGTGTAGTAAGTACATTTCCCAAAGATTTCTGCAGCTCTGCAGGCAGGGCCGGGCCGCTGGAAAGGTAAGTGTATTTAATTGGGTGCAGGCTATGCGTTGTGTGCCCCTCCCTGGTTTGTGTGCACCACACATCTTGCACCCATTATAAATACGTCTCTGCTTCTACGAGAACTGGGACACAAGGGACCATTATGGAAACGAGCGGGTGCTATGCTCTCATGAGCGGGTCTGAATCAGGCCTTTGGTCCAGCCGCCAAGGAGAAGAGGATGCTGCCACTTCCAGTCACTGCCATCAGACAATCTCCACTCCGGGGAAGGGGGAAAGCAGTGACTGTGAGTACATGCTGGGGAAGGCCGCCAGAGAGGAGGAGAGGACGCTGCCACTTCCAGTCACTGACATCAGACAAACTCCACTCCGGGGAAGGCAGTGACTGTGAGACTGCATGCTGGGGCTGGGTGGCCACCTCTACTCACAACCCTGCGGTGGCCGCGTCATGAAGTCCTCAAGTCCAGGCCCACCCCCGTCACAACCAACTCATGCATGCACAGTGCGGAGCTTCAACGGTGAAGTGGGGAAAGTTGGGGGATCCTCTATACTTTCCGGGGTAGCAGGAGCTCCCAGCTTATAGCGGGAGGGTAGGCAACTATGTCCCTGACACATTTTAAAAGAGCCACAGGTGGAGCTAATTATTTTACTTGTGATTCTGCGAGGAGACATGGAAAACATGCACTGTTTGGGGTTCTGAGGACCGAGTTTGAGAACCTGTGCTCTAAAGTCATTCAGATGGATAACTGTGCTTGACAACTTTTGTTGTTACTAACAATGGGCCAAGATCAGAGCTGAACGCTATTGTAATCTTCACACATTTCAGCGGTTTGCGCATGCATCCCAGCCGCATTGTGCACGTGCTGCAAATTAATTGCGATCACGCACGCAGACGTTGCTTTGCTTACCTATCAGTTGCTGTGGAAGCTTCTGCGTTCACCTCTGAAGCAAGCCTATAGTGAGCATATTATGCTGGCATAGAGCTGTATACTGGGCAACTTTATTTAGACATGCTCATTTGAATCCTGGCTGCTTATGACAACAACGCTCATGTGACCACCCCTTTAAATCTACTGCAGAGCCACTCACCCGCTTTTGTGAACAGCCTCAGATCATTGGCGAGAGAAGAAGTCCTAATATCGGCAACCGTCAGACCCAGTAAAATGTAATAAGTGATACTGTTTGAGGAAGCTGCAGACAGGCTTGAGGCGGAGAAACGCATAACATGAGTGCCCACCTGTGGAAAGGCTAAAGGACATACGGGCTGCCGTTACCTTTGAATATGGTTCCCTGCTCCATTTAAAAGAAATACGATGATTGGTAAATACTACTGCCGGATGTGGTTTTCTGTTTCACCTATAAAGAAACATCGTAACTGGTAACTATTATTGCCAGGGTAAGACCACAGACGCTGACTTAAGCAAGTGTTTCTCTGAATTAAGAGATTTCTTCTAGATACAAGGGATACCATCGGGGATAGAGTCTCTTTTCCAATCTACGACTCTTTCTTTTAAGAGTCTTTCAATCAATTTCCCTACTACTGATGTAAGGCTCACTGGTCGGTAGTTGCTTGCCTCTTCCTTGCTGCCACTTTTGTGCAGTGGGTCAACGTTTGCTCTTTTCCCGTCCTCTGGAATATACTACACATGCATGTTGTTTTAACTCCCCCGGCAACCCATGCCTGAAAAACTCCACAGCCTTATTACCTTCAATTTGGATCAATATACACACCCTTCTATTGGGACTGCTATACCAAAAACAACTTACCAACTATACTGATTCTTCTTGGGAACTTTGGGCCTGATTCAGACACGGTCGCAAGCGCTGAGCGCTCGCAACCGGGTCGATGTTTGCCTACTGGGCATGTGTACGATGGAGCCGGCTCCGTTGTGCGCGAGACCCGGCTAGCGATGGGTGCTCCGTCGCTCTGGGTCTCGCACCAAAGGGGGCGAGCTGTTGATGGTGATTGACAGCTCGCCCCATTTGGTAGGCGTGGCTTCACAAACGGAGGCGTTCCCAAGCAAACGCCTACCGTTTGTGGGCGGCCCCACTGACATCACCAGTGATGTCAGTGGGAGAGCTTATGGCTCTATTAGAGCCAGAAGCTCTCTGGGGCTTGCGGCCACGAGACCCTACCACAAGGGTCTCGTCGCAAGCCCGATGGTCGCGATGATCTTGACCATCGCGACCATCATCCTGGACGCTCGCGATAGCTGTGGGAGGCCACACAAAAAAAAAACACCCAGATTCAGAGCGAGCGCTCTTTCAGAACGTCCGTCTCTGAATCAGGCCCTTTGTCTGAGAACATTTTTTTCATTGAGACAGTGATATATGCACTTTTCTCTTTCTTTAAATAAGGATACAAACTATTCCTCTCAAATGGAGCTACATTCTGACACTTTGATGATACACATATTTTAATCCAAACTTCTTTTTGATACTTTTTCCCTGCTGAGCAGAATTGATTGGTGCTATTTACAGAGTTGAGTAATTTATAGCTATGTAGCATCTATGCAATTTATGTGGTACATGCTGATTTTATAACTATTATTATTCCTTCTTGTTTGATATATTAAGTATAATTTTTTTTTCTTTATTTCTTTTTTATGTATGCTTTATTTCTATGTGGTATGATCATGTGTTACAATATTAAATACACCTTTTAATTGACTAGTGCCTTACACATTGTATTATCTTTGTAGACCCAGTAAAAGATCGCCGGTCACCACGTTTGGCATGTCATGCTAGTAGGGATGTTGAGGACGGGTTTTTCTCTAGTCTGGAATATTGGAGCCAGGTTAGGATATTATATTAGAACGGGACCTTTGGAATATTAAAACAGTTAAAAAAAAGGAATAATAAATAGTTTATGATCCTCCTGTCCTTAGATTCCCTTGGTTATTTGCATTAGAAATATTTCTGCCTTGGCTGCAAGTGTAAGAAATACAGGTTAGAGAATGTCAGCGTTATGGTAATGAGAGTGTTGTAATATTGATTACCCATTAGGATAGAGAAGTGGTTGGGGAAAGGATAGGAATTGTTGAATATCAGTTTCTTAGGTTTCATTGACGTAGCTTAGGAGCAGCAATTTACTTATTATTACTTTTAGACATTTCTGTATTTTGTGCCTTGCAACCAAATACTGAAATAAGAATATGGTGAGGGAAGAGAGGGAAGATACCCATTGATTTCCTATAGAAAGCTGAAATATAAAAGCTACGGTAACTATATAAATGAAGGTGAACAATAGCCTGTTATTTAAAAGGTTATGGGACCCATTTATTAAGAATCACATTTGAAACACGATCTGGGCATGTCATTACCACCTATATTAGCATTGCAAGATGCGATCATAACGCCTGGATGTATCATCCAGCACATGCAGGGTCAGGGGCTCCAAAAGGAGTCCGTCCTTGCGATGTGCCCAGAGAGCTGCCAGGGTTACAGCACATGTGCAGCCCCACTGACTGAAAATATGCGTGGCCGCCATTGCCGGGGAAGGTTCCAGAGGGAACCCTCTCTCGGCTAATTGTGCGAAGTGTGCCCATAGGCTAAAATAGGCTAACGCCATATTCACATGACGTTAGCTGCGGGGGCCAATCTCTGGAATGCATTGCATTCCAGAAGTTTGTAAATCTGGCAGCTTCGCATCCCCCATAGAAGCCTATGGGGGATGCGGCGGCAAGCAGGAATGAAGGGATCGTAGCAGGTATCAGAGATATATGCTGCAGTTCCTCCATCCTACATCTGGGGAAAACTTAATATTTGCAGTTAACCCCCGAAAACAGGTGTTTTCAGGAATTAAGCAGCAAATATACAATGATAAATGAGCCCCATATCATAAATGTGAGTTTTTTTTCTGTATACCAACTTATACACATACACTAACTCCCCTTTGTGTGATGCTTTTTCCACAAGTGAGTGGAAGAATCATTACTAACTGTAAGTAGTACAGTACCGCTGTAATATTCTGACACTGCTAGGCAGGGGCATAGAGAGAGCGGCTCCAGTGGAGCGCAAGCTCCAGGCGCCGAAGGTGCCGAGCGTTGTGTACCCGGCAGCTGTCTAAGCTGACAGCCTGCTGGGTGCCAGCATTGAACTGTGAGCACTGGCCTCTGAAGTGATCGGAGGCTAAGGAAGCCTCCGATCACTTCAGAACCCATCGTTCCCACCGTTCCCAGTGATACAGTGCGCGGTGACGTCATGACGTCACTAGCGCACTGAGGAGCCTGCAGTTAGATCCAGTCAGGGCGGCAGTGACATCGACAGCACAGATGATGGCCGCGATGGATCAGGTAAGTACTGAGGGGAGGGGGAAGAACTACAGGGGCACTACTGTAAGGGGCACAACTACTGGGGGCACTGCATATGGGCACCTATACTGGGGGCACTGCATAAGGGCACCACTACAGGGGGCAATACATATGGAAACCACTACAGGGGGCAATACATATGGGCACCACTACAGGGGTGAACTGCATATGGGCACTACTACAGGGGGCACAGTATGAGGGGGCAGAACTACAGGGGCACTACTTCAAGTGGCACAACTACTGGGGGCACTGCATAAGGGCAACACTACAGGGGCAATGCATAATGGCACCACTACAGGGGGCACTGCATATGGGCACCACTACAGGGGGCATTGCATATGGGCACCACTACAGGGGGCATTGCATATGGGCACCACTACAGGAGGCACTGCATATGGGCACCACTACAGGGGGGAACTGCATATGGGCACTACTACAGGGGCACAGTACGGGGGGACAGAAGTACTGGGGGCAATGCATATGGGCACCACTACAGGGGGCACAGTATGGGGGGCACTACTTTAAGGGGCATAACCACAGGGGCACTACTTTAAGGGGCACAACTACTGCGGGCACTGCATATGGGCACCACTACAGGGGGGAACTGCATATGGGCACTACTACAGGGGGGAACTGCATATGGGCACTACTACAGGGGCACAGTACGGGGGGACAGAACTACTGGGGGTAATGCATATGTGCACCACTACGGGGCACTGCATAAGGGCACCACTACAGGGGGCACTTCATATGGGCACCACTACAGGGTTCACAGCATATGGGCACCACTACAGGGGGGAACTGCATATGGGCACTACAGGGGGCACAGTATAGGGGGACAGAACTACAGGGCACTACTTTAAGGGGCACAACTACTGGGGGCAATGCATATGGGCACCACCACAGGGGGCACTGCATAAGGGCACCACTACAGGGGGCACAGTATGGGGGCACTACTTTAAGGGGCATAACCACAGGGGCACTACTTTAAGGGGCACAACTACTGCGGGCACTGCATATGGGCACCACTACAGGGGGGAACTGCATATGGGCACTACTACAGGGGCACAGTACGGGGGGACAGAAGAACTGGGGGCAATGCATATGGGCACCACTACAGGGGGGACAGTATGGGGTGCACTACTTTAAGGGGCATAACCACAGGGGCACTACTTTAAGGGGCACAACTACTGCGGGCACTGCATATGGGCACCACTACAGGGGGGAACTGCATATGGGCACTACTACAGGGGGGAACTGCATATGGGCACTACTACAGGGGCACAGTACGGGGGGACAGAACTACTGGGGGTAATGCATATGTGCACCACTACGGGGCACTGCATAAGGGCACCACTACAGGGGGCACTTCATATGGGCACCACTACAGGGTTCACAGCATATGGGCACCACTACAGGGGGGAACTGCATATGGGCACTACAGGGGGCACAGTATAGGGGGACAGAACTACAGGGGCACTACTTTAAGGGGCACAACTACTGGGGGCAATGCATATGGGCACCACCACAGGGGGCACTGCATAAGGGCACCACTACAGGGGGCACAGTATGGGGGGCACTACTTTAAGGGGCAGAACCACAGGGGCACTACTTTAAGGGGCACAACTACTGGGGGCGATGCACATGGGCACCACTACAGGGGGCACTGCATAAGGGCAAACCTACAGGGGGCAATGCATATGGGCACCACTACAGGGGGCACTGCATAAGGGCAAACCTACAGGGGGCAATGCATATGGGCACCACCACAGGGGGCATTGCATATGGGCACCACAGCAGGGGGCATTGCATATGGGCACCACTACAGGGGGGAACTGCATATGGGCACTACTACAGGGGGCACAGTATGGGGGGCACTACTTTAAGGGGCAGAACTACAGGGGCACTACATTAAGGGGCACAACTATTGGGGGCAATGCATATGAGCACCACCACAGGGGGCATTGCATATGGGCACCACTACAGGGGGGAACTGCATATGGGCACTACTACAGGGGGCACAGTATGGGGGACACTACTTTAAGGGGCATAACTACAGGGTCACTACTTTAAGGGGCACAACTACAGGGGCACTGCATAAGGGCAAACCTACAGGGGGCACTTCATATGGGCACCACTACAGGGGGCACTGCATATGGGCACCACTTCACGCAGATCGAGCGATTGTTTGCCATTGCGCATGTGTTTGCATTGCAATTACGCACACACAGAGGAATCCATAGCAGACTGCCAGCGTTTGGGGGTTGTAATGTGGAGTGGTCAGAAAAATGCAGACGTGGCTGTCTGTTTAAACGCCATTACATGTTGTGCATATATTAGCCACAACGATTGCATACGCAGCTCTGCGTGTAAGAAGAGTACCAAAGGCTGTGGCAAGTCAGCCCTCCCGCAAGGGTAATATGGCCGCCGATGTGCTTCGATGTTACTGATGTTTACGTAGGTATGACTCATCGCACGCATGTAAGAAGGCAGCAGTTGGCGTTCTTATGCTCAGGTGATCTTGGCTAACATCAGCAAATTTTCGCAGTTGCGTACGGAACCATAGCCACACTAATACCATAGCCACAGTGTTCAAACAAATAGATGTGACTAGACCCAATGATGTGGCTTTACTAAAGCTAATAATGCCACTGTGGGGAGGAATACAGGATATGTGATAAACCCCCTATTGGTGAAACACAAGATGAATGAATTAAACAGTCATATCTCAGGTAACTTATCTATAAAAAAACACTAGCAGAGTTTTCTGCACAGAATAAATACAGTTTATAGAAGTACAGGTATGTACAATACACATGTAAGAGACAAAGTAACTTTCGGGAGCACTGCATACAATTTAATTGAATGTGAGTGAACCTATCTAAACAACATACAGAGGACAGAAAAGAACTTGGATTTGGGTACTCTGTACTGGGGGTGGATTGGGATGGAAAACCAACGTGGATCCCTTCTCCGCCTGATTCTGAGTTGCATGCAGTTGTGGACTTACGTTCGTCTTTTGCTGCAGTTGCACCTGAGACTTTAGGCTAATGCCGCCTCAATGCTCTTCACTGATGTACATCCAAGTATGCAAGGACTGAGATGCCTACTTTCAATGTCTCCAGACGCTGCAATCTTGCCTTGTGCATCTTTAAACGCCACCATCAGTTGTATCGTTGAAACTTTTACCAGCCCTATGCTAGGTCCATCTGAGTATGGCCTCCAATGTGAGCAATTCAGCATCTCTATACAGAACCACTTTCAGCAACACACTCCTACTACATTAAATCTGCGACTGATTACCCAACCCCCTGTAACTGGCTAGGAACACCAAACACATTTCTAATACACTTCTTTGTGCGTGCATCTGAATCTGTACGAACACCATCAGGAAGCATGCACAGTGCAACTCAGATGCATGCTAAGATGAAAAACATTGCACAAGAAAAAAAATAAACACATTGGGCCCACAGAAAAAAAATTAACACATGAGACCCACAGAAAAAAAATAAACACATTGGCCCTCACAGAAAATAAAACACATTGGCCCCCAATGAAAAAAAACAAAGACGTTGCCCTCAATAGAAAAAAAAAAAAACACTTTGGTCCTAACAGAGAACAAACACATTGGCCCACACAATAACAAAAATAAAACACATTGGCCCCCACAGAAAAAAACAAACACATTGGCCCCTACAAAATACAATAAAAAACATTGGCCCCCCACAGAAAATAAAAACACATTGCCCTCCACAGGAAAAAAACAAACACATTGGCCTCAATAGCAAAAAAAAAACCAAACACGTTGGCCCTCACAAGAAAAAACCCCAAATACATTGGCCCCTACAGAATACAATAAAACACATTGGTCCCCACAGGAAAAAAACCCAAATACATTGACCCCCGACAGAAAATAAAAAAGCACATTAGACCCCACAGGAAAATATAAAACACATTGCCCCCCACAGGAGAAAAGCAAAACAAACACATTGACCCCAACAGGAAAAAAAAAAACGTTATCCCCAACAGGAAAAAATTAATTCCTTGGCTCCCATAGGAAAAAAAAATAGCTTTTTCAAAGGCAGTGTCTGTGACAGAGAAACGCATCAGTCTGATAACCAGAGATTTGCCTTTTATTTGTCAAAGCTGGATAATTGGCTGAGACTGAATCTGTTAAGATGAAAATCTGCACGACGCCATTTTGCGAATGGCTGCAAGACCCCATTTTGCGAATGGCCATCCAGCAGCATTTTAGCAAATCTCACACATAAGTACATACGGCGATGCTATTATTTAGTGTTGTGCGATTCCCACGCAATAGAACCATGTTAAAAGTCCCCATTATATAAATGCATACATTGATATAAACATATAATATGATCAAACCTGCAAAACACGTACCACGGTGTACTTCACAAACACGTACACGCACAACACTGACTAGCGTCTTTTCTTAATATCCCAATACTTATACTCTGCACACTTACATAAAAAGGTTCCCAAGCATTAAGGTTAATATTTAAGGTTTTATTCATTATCAGTAATGTTGTGAAATACATGTTATTTGATATCTAAGGTTTAGTGCATGATAAGCAGACAGTGTTTGGTGTCATTCTAAACCACTGTGTCTTTGCAGATTTCCGGTTCCATTGAAGAAATCGCAACATGTGTCTGCAAATTATGGATCATAGAGAGTTAGGCATTAAAATGTACCCTGTAATGCAGCCAGTTTAGATTTGTTATGCAGCGGGAAAATGGACACAAAGAGCTGTTGGAGGCTGGACTGTGACCATACGAACTGACCTATGAACTGTACTGTAACAGAAGAACCAGGAAGAAGAACCAATGGAATCATGCCAACCTGTTCTATTGTATTGCCTATCTCTGTAAGGGTATATATGCAGGCTCTCTGAAACTAGATGCCAGTCACCTTTTCTTTGCTGATAACGGAGTTCTCATCTTTGATGCCGGGATCTGGATCCAGAACGCATGCATATGTAACGACTGTACCTTGTGACTGTATAATTTGTTTGCCCTAATTGTATTTAGATCACAGCGTGTAACCATCTGCTTTTTGTTGAATAATATCTTTTTGTGCTTTGGAACCACAATCAAAGTCTGAAAGCAATTATTTCTTGTGAGACTCATAACGCTAAATAGCAACATTTTTAGAGTGTATAGATAGGTAGGAATCGATAGTTGGGGGCTCACAGAGTGAATTCACGCTACCGGTCACATGGTAACACATCGTCATCGATCTCTCAGCAAAAGGGTGGAGGCGCCATATGCAGGAAAAAACGCATTGTGCCTTCGAATACCTGCTACCACTTTGTTGCTGAGAGGCCACTACCCGTTATTGTGTGAGTTTAAGGAGCGCTGATTAGAATCCAGGGACAAGGAAGGAAAAAGTTTGATTTCCTTCGTTGAAAGAATTTCATGTTAAAAGGGGAAGTCGCACAATAGCGTAAGGGTAATAATACGTTTTGTGTAGTGGTCGCATTATTGTGTATGCGACCAGTCACACAATAGCATATACGTATTTCCTGTATTGCTCCCACATGTTTAAACAAAGCCGTTGAGATTGCATTGTGATATTGATAGCGTGATAACATTGTTGTAAATATCTTAGTCGGTGTTGCCATAATCTGGGAAAACATTTATTTTTCTGTGCAGGAAAAGGGTGTGTAACAGTGAACGTGTGTTGGTAGGGGTAATATGTTCCCTAGCTAGGCGTATCTTAGGACCCTTAGGTGCTAGGTGCCTGGTGACGGCCTAGTGACTCGGTAGTAGATACCGAAGTCTATACACATTGCAGGTGTAGTTGTTATCTTGTTGTAGGTATCGGCTCTCAGTGTGATTGCAGCATCCAGTGATCAGTTAGGGTTATTGGGCATTGTGATTGAACCGCACAGTTTATTTATTATTTATTACCAGTTATTTATATAGCGCACACATATTCTGCAGCGCTTTACAGAGAATATTTGGCCATTCACATCCGTCCCTGCCCCAGTGGAGCTTACAATCTATATTCCCTACCACATGCTCACACACATGTACACACTAGGGTCAATTTTGTGGGGAGCCAATTAACCTACCAGTATATTTTTTATAGTGTGGGAGGAAACCGGAGTTCCCGGAGGAAACCCACGCAAGCACAGGGAGAATATACAAACTCCACACAGTTAGGGCCGTAGTGGGAATTGAACCCATGACCTCAGTGCTGTGAGGCAGTAACGCTAACCATTACACCATCTGTGCTGCCCTACACACAGTACACAGTTGTGGCAAATTGTGAACTGAGCAGAGGGTGGACAAAATCACTGAAAAGGGTAGGTGTTATTGGAATGCCTACATGCTAGCAGTGGAAAGTACTCAAAAAGGGCTTAGGTGCGTGGAAGCAGCCTGGTTATTCTTCCATAGGTGTGTGGGCGCATCCTGTTAATATCAGCCACAGGTAAGTGAAAGTAGCCTTGACGTTCTTTCACCGATTTAAATCTCTATTGAAAAGTTTAGTGTTATTTTCCCAAGATGGGAGCCAAGCAAACGGTAGAGATGTTAGATAATGTGCTGCTGTTGGAAGCGCCGCTTGGGTTGGCACGGCATATTATGCATACTAGGTACGGTGCTTATGCAACTAGGTACTGTGATGTATGGTTTAAAATGATGAAGAAGAGTGTGAGTTTCCCAGAATTGGCAGCTTTGATAAGGAGGTATTGAACAATGTCCGAGATAGCATCTGTATGGTGCACTCTCGAATGAAAAAGATAAAGTATAACGAGTGTTTAAAGTTGTGGCAGCATGAGGGGGATACGTGGCTTAAGGGTGTGCACGTGACGTATACTAGCATCGCAAGAACGATGCAGGAGAGTGCGCACACAGCGCTAAACAGCGTTGTGTGCACTCCGCAAAATAGCGCGCATGCACAGCAAGGTAGCATTGCGGAAGGTACTGCCAGTGGTTCACACGCACCACCACCGCCCTATGTGGATGGGGGTGGAGGTACAGTCGATGTAAAAACCCACAAAAATGTAACATGTAATCTGTACCCTCTCTTGAGTAATTATAAGGAAAATGTTTATGATGCGGATGATGAACCTGTTGTTATGTCTGCCATTTCCCATGCCATACAAATGTTAGATGCTCCATCACAACGAGCAAGGGTGGAGGTCTTTATCAGTGGTAGTACAGGAAGTGTTAACATCCACTGCACCCGTAGAGGAATTTGTTAACCCTATACTTAGCAGTAATAGACTAAATCCCCAGCCAGGTAACAAGGTCAAAGGTAACAGTGTGGCTGGTATCCATCACATCCGGACAATAACTGTTCCCAATGGGAATCCGGATGCGAATGGTGTAGTGCCCACAAGAGATATAGCAATGCATTATCCTTGGACAAGAGCTGAGCCAAATTCCATAATGAATGATTTCCCTGACCCTAAAAAGGAATTAGCTAAATGCCAAAGATTTTTGAAAAATTTGGGTAATGCTCACGATCCAACCAATAAGATTTGGTGAGTGGTGTTAAGGGCGTGTCTTCCACACAATACCGACATGAAAAAGTTTATCACGGATTGCGTATTGGAGGGAGATGGTCCCTTAACAGATGAGGATAACCAAGGTAACATTACCCGCATAATAACTCAATTGGGTGTATATTTTCCAGTAGTAGTTAACTGGAGTAAATTTTTCAGAGGATTATTGTACCCGAGCTCTGCAGGCTATCACCCAGTACACTGGGATAGAGGATATTAAAGATAGCACCCATCACAGGGAAATGGACATCATGGTACTTATGGGTGGTCTTAAAGACAATCTAAAGACCCGAGTCCAGACATCTCTACCTGGCTGGAGGGGAGTTACTGTAGACACTCAGGGAGTCCACTATTGAGCATGATAAAAACATCCACAAGAAGAGAGAGACCCAGAGCGAGAAGCTAATGGCTGTTAGTATTCAAGCTTTAGAAGGAATGAATGTAACATCACAGCCACCAGACACATATACACCTGCACAGCTAAACGCCCTCACAAATCCTATTCAGCCACAAACACAGCCCTACCCCACTTATCACACACAACCACAAACCCCATACTATCCACAGCCACCATATTACCCTCAAAATCCCTATCCACACCCACAATCTTTCTCTACCGCTCAACTCACACAGCAACCTTTTCACCCACCCCACTCACGAAGGTGCTTTAACTGCAACCAAGTGGGACATGTAAGTAGGAACTGTAAGGTGAAGAAGGTAGGACCCCCTAACCAGGGAGTACCTAGATATCCACATAAGGGATATACACAGAATGCAGGAAATTTCCCACAGTCACCAGCTCCAATTGTGGCCTTAAATGCTGTATTGGAGAGTGAGAGTCAACGCTAGGGGTCAGGTCATACCTATAGTCTACAGATAGTCAGGTTAACTGGAAGTACTAAGGAAGAACCGGTGATGATGGTTGATGTAGCTTTTACTAAACATCCTTTTCTTGTAGACACAGGGGCGACCAGATCAGTGATAAAATCTCCACCTTATTTTGAAGTGACCAGCGAGACAGTACCAGCAATGGGTGTAACGGGTAAAGTGCAACATTATCCTTTAACCAAATCCACAGAGGTTACTATTGGGCCATTGCATACCTGGCATTCTTTTCTCCTGGCAGCAGCGGCTCCTACTAACTTACTGGGAAGGGATTTGCTATGTAAGATGGGATGTGTCATATATTGCACCCCTGATGGTATATTCTTAGATATCCCAGAGAGAGTGGCACACGAGGTGAGGGGTATATTGGACACTCCCCAAAGGTTAATATATCACTCTACTGGTTCAGGTAAAAATCCATCTCAGGTAGATCAAATGTTATCCCAAATTCCAGATTCACTTTGGACCAAGGATGGACAGGACACTGGATTAATGGCAAATGTTGCTCCCGTAATGGTAAATCTAAAAAGCGGTAGGCAAGCACCAAAAATTCCCCAGTACCCATTAAATCAGGAGGTAGAGTTAGGGGTTTATCCCATAATTGAGCAGTTATTACAACAGGGAATTTTAGTCCATACAGCGAGTATAGCCAACAGTCCCATCTTTCCTGTATAGAAAAGTGGTGGGAGGGGTTATAGGCTGGTACAAGACCTTAGAGGGGTTAATAAGGTAGTAGAGAGCCAATTTCTCGTAGTACCAAATCCAGCTGTCATTCTTATGCAGATCCCACCAAATGCAACCCATTTCACTGTCATTGACCTCTGCTCTGCTTTCTTCTCTGTACCTCTTCGTCCTGACTGTCAGTACCTATTTGCTTTTCCATACAGGGGTGTACAATACACATGGACACGATTTCCCCAGGGCTTCATAGACAGCCCCAGTATCTTCTCCCAGGCCTTTCACGACTGTTTACAATCTTTTCAACCTGCCAAAGGATCTGTTCTAATATAATATGTGGACAATTTATTGTTATGTTCTGATTCATTTATGTCATGTTTAAATAATACTAAACTTTTGTTGCTCCATCTCTCACATACAGGTCACAAACTACAGCCATGCCAGTCCAGGGTTAAATACTTGAGACATTGCCTAACCCAGGGGTTACAACATCTTACAAATGCCAGAATCCAAGCCATACAGACCATGACACTGCCGCAGAACCAACAGCAAATCCGTACCTTCTTGGGAATGTGTGGATACTGCAGAATGTGGATCCCAGGTTTTTTTTACTATTTTGGCCTTGCCATTACAGGACTTAGGGCCTTATTCAGACCTGGTCGCAAGCGATGAGTGCTCGCAACCGGTTAGATGTTTGCCCACTGGGCATGCACACGTCGGAGCCGGCTCCAACGTGCGCATGCGCGAGACCCTTCTAGCGATGGGCGCTCTGTCGCTATGGTTCTCGCACCAAAGGTGGCGAGCTGTCGATGGTGATTGACAGCTCGCCCCATTTGGGAGGTGGGCAGGGGGGTGACCGGCCAAATGGAGGACTTCCCGATGGAATGCTTGCCATTTGGGGGTGGCCCCACTGACATCAGCGATGATGTCAGTGGGGAGCTTCCTGCTCGATCAGCTTGCGCTTGCCGAGACCCAACCTTAGGGTCTCATCGCAAGCCCCGATGGTCGCGATGGTCCTGACCATCACGATTATCAACCTGATCACTCGCTAGAGTTGTGGGTGGTAACCCACAGCTTAGCTAGTGACTAGGAGGCCGCACTTCACTTCACAAGCGGCCGCCCTCATTCAGAGTGACCGCTTGTATCTAGCGATCGACTCTGAATGAGGGCATTAGTCTCTTCCTCAAAGCCCGATTGTGTCATACACACAGAGAAATCAGAGCAGGCTTTCCTTAATCTTAAGGATAGTCTGACAAGAGCACCTGCATTGGGAATACCTGATTATGAAAAACCTTTTGATTTGTATTGTACGGAAGCTAATGGTTGTGCAGCAGGTGTCCTCACACAAAAACAAGGTGATGCCAGTTGGCCCGTAGCATACTACAGTGCACAATTGGACACTGTGGCAAGATCACTCCCAACATGTTTAAGAAGTATAGCAGCAACTGCTCTATTGGTCAGTAAGAGTGAGGATGTAGTATTAGGCCTTGATATAATTGTCTATACTCCCCATGCTGTATCTGCTTTGCTAAACTATGCCCAAACCAGACATGTCTCCTCAGCTAGGTTCACAAAATGGGAACTAGCCCTAATAGTACCTGCAAACATTACCATCAAATGGTGCAGTACGTTAAATCCAGCAACGTATTTACCATATGTGCAACAGGATGCACAAAGGGTAGAAAGAGGTGAGTCGCTGGCGGAATGTGAGTTCTGCAGGTATATTGATGCACATGATTGTATGGAATATCTGAATCAGACCTTTACTGCAAGACCTGACATACAGGATACACCTTTAGAAAATGTAGATGTGACATTTTACACAGATGGGAGTTGTCATAGACAAACTGACACTGGAGAGTTATGTACAAGTTATGCTGTGGTAAATGACGATGATATCATAGAGACCGAACCTTTAGGTCCACCTCATTCGGCCCAAATGGCGGAGCTGGTGGCATTGAGGAGAGCATGTGAGTTAGCAGAAGGTAAATCTGCTAATATATACACTGACTCTAGGTATGCCTTCGGGTGGTACATGATTTCGGTGCTCTATGGCATCTGAGAAATTTTATGACAGCAGCAGGCACACCAATTGCACAATCCAGACATATAAAAGGACTACTGACAGCAATCCAATTGCCTAAGACAGTGGCGATAATTAAGTGTAAAGCCCGTACATGCGAGGATGATCCGGTGTCACTGGGCAACAATAGGGCAGACAGGGTTAAAAGTGAATGTGCCAATTAACCAAATGATGTTCCAAATGATTGACATGCAGAAATTAATTGAGATGCAAAATTTGTATTCCATCCAGGAAAAGGCAGTCTGGAGGTCCAAGGGATGTGGGCAAGAGTCCTCTGGACTCCGGAGAGATGTACAAGGTAAGCCAGTGGCTCCCAAGGGGTACTACCCAAGCCTGGCTGAGGCAGCGCACGGTCTGACTCACTTGGGAAAGCAAGGTATGAGCAAATTGGTGAGAGCAAACTGGTGTGCACCAGGTTTTTCTTCTCAAGCGGAAAAGAGAGCAATGTTCTGTCTGACCTGCTTGAGGAAAAACATTGGGAAAATGATCCCTACCGAACCATCCCACATTCCTCCTACCGATGGACCTTTTCAGGTAATACAAATTGATTTCATCCAATTACCACCCTGCAGGAATCTCAAGTATGTATTAGTGTGTACTTTTGTGTTTTCTAATTGGGTTGAGGCATACCCAGCAGCCACTAATAATGCAGTGTTTACTGCTAAGAAAATTGTTCAGTAGTTTGTATGCAGATATGGTATCCCTAGAATTATTGAAAGTGACAGGTGTTGTGTTCCAAAACATGTGTAAGTTGATGGGTATTAATAGTAGACTTCACACCCCCTACCGACCGCAAGCCAGTGCCAAGGTGGAGAGGATGAACGGTACTATTAAAAATAAATTAAGTAAGATCATGGCAGAAACTGGACTGGGTTGGCCAGAAGCACTACCACTTGTCCTTCATAGTATGAGGACAACTCCTAGACCCCCTCTCAATCTGTCCCCCTTTGAAATACTGTTTAGTAGACAACCTCATTTGATTATAAGTCCGCAGGAAGATTTGAAAAGTAACAACGAGGTAACTATAAGGTATCTTATAACAATGAGTAAACAGTTAAATCAGCAACAGCAGAAACTGAAATTGTTGTCACATGATATGCCTGAAACAAACTGTCATGATGTTGAACCTGGAGAATTTGTTATGATCAGAAATTTCTTGTGTTCAGGTTGTTTGGCAGATCGGTGGGAAAGCCCGTATCAGGTGTTTCTGATGAGTACAACTTCATTGAAGGTGGCGGAGAGAGATACCTGGGTCCATTCCACTCACTGTAAGAAGGTCAACCAACCGGTGGAGAGACAAGGCGGAATCGATGCAGATAACGTACACCTGTCAATTGCAAGCCTGTTCCGGGAGGGTTAAAGGTTACGTGAGATACCAGAGCTAAAGAAATTTGTAGATCCTTGTTTTCAGAAATGGATTGGTTTGCTGTGGTTATCTTTGTGTTTTCTCCCAGAGTTCTCATTATCTTGGGTTGTTTCGGGATCTCTTGGTTCTGTGATGGAGGACAGAGGACGGAGAGGGGAGCTGATGGTGATATCAATGGAGTAGAGTCGGGAGAAGGAGTACTAAACCAACCAGGGGAGTATCTGACCAAACCCAGTACAGTAATTGCTAAGAGATCTGTTATTCTGGATACTCGGAGACAGTGTGAAGGTCTATTGTCTGAGGATTATTGTATGTGTGAGTTCTGTGGTTCCGTAGTCGATGAGAGATGCATCCAACAGTGCCAACCTAAGTATAACCACTATTGGGGTGGGTATCCTTTAGAGGATTATCATACTATGGTGGGCAAAGTTTTAAACCAAACCGACTGTTGCGTGTGCTCTCACGTGCCTAAAAGGACAGCATAATGTAGGGTTAGTGCCATTTCCATTAAATGTCTCTGAGATTTTAGAACTACAAAAAGGGAAGACACTGGATGGAAAATGTCTTAACACCAAACCACCCCATTTTAAACTCCACCAGTACCAAGTAGATAAATCACTTTTATGTTTGAGCATCACCAACTCCAATGACCCAGGAAGTTGGGAGGTGACTGGGACTAACCAGACGATGACTTTCTCACTAAGAGCTGATCATGAGCCTATGAATTTTGAACTGTTACACACAATTAGGTTGGGTGGAAGACACTTCCGGTAGTGCCCCTTTTACACAATGCCCACAGTAGTGACCCTTACACACAAAGCACACAGTAGTAATGCCCCTTATACAATGCCTACAGTAGTAGTTCCACTTATACAATGCCCCCAGCAGTGGTCCCTTACACAATGCCCCCAGGAGTGGTGCCCCCTATGCAGTCCCCTTAGTAGTAGGGTCCCTTATGCAGTGCCCCCAGTAGTAGTATGCCCCCCGTAGCAGGCCCCCAGTAGTAGTGCAACCATTAGCATGCCACCAGTAGCAGTGCCCCCATTAGCATGCCCCCCAGTAGTAGTGCCCCCATTAGCATGCCCCCCAGTAGCAGTGCCCCCATTAGCATGCCCCCCAGTAGTAGTGCCCCCATTAGCATGCCCCCCAGTAGCAGTGCCCCCAGTAGTAGTGCCCCACAGTAGCAGTGCCCCCATTAGTATGCCCTGCAGTAGTATGCCCCCAGTAGCAGTGCCCCCCAGTAATAGTGCCCCCATTAGCATGTCCCCCAGTAGCAGTGCCCCCATTAGCATGCCCCCCAGTAATATGCCTCCCCCCCGTAGCAGGCCCCCAGTAGTAGTGCAACCATTAGCATGCCACCAGTAGCAGTGCCCCCAGTAGCAGTGCCCCCCAGTAGTATGCCCCCCATTAGCATGCCCCCAGTAGTATGCCCCCCAGTAGCAGTGCCCCCATTAGCATGCCCCCCAGTAGTAGTGCCCCCATTAGCATGCCCCCCAGTAGCAGTGCCCCCAGTAGTAGTGCCCCACAGTAGCAGTGCCCCCATTAGTATGCCCTGCAGTAGTATGCCCCCAGTAGCAGTGCCCCCCAGTAATAGTGCCCCCATTAGCATGCCCCCCAGTAATATGCCTCCCAGTAACAGTGCCACCATTAGGATGCACCCAGTAGTATGCCCCCCAGTAGTATGCCCCCCAGTAGTAGTGCCCCCATTAGCATGCCCCCCAGTAGCAGTGTCCCCATTAGCATGCCCCCCAGTAGCTCCCCCTTAAAACACACACACATAAAAAAAGAAAAAAAAACTTACCTGAATCCCTGCTCTGCTGCTCTATTATGCGCGGAGGGAGCCGGAAGACGGAGCTCATGAGTGAGCTCCAACCGGCTCCCTCCGTGCAGCAGGCAATGAGAGTCTGCCTGACTCTCATTGGCTGCTATTACAAACACACAGCTGCCACTGGCGGTTGTGTGTTTGTTCTGTGTAGGGCAGCGGGCTGCCCTACACTAGAGGAGCCCTGAGGTCGGATTCTCTCACAAGAATCCAACATCAGGAGGCCGCCGTTCGGCCCCAAACGGGGATCCGAGTCAGGCGGGGGACACCCGAACAGGGTTTGGGTGGACTCGGATCCCCTATGTTCGGAGCGGTTCGGATTCCACAGAATCCGAACAGCTCATCTCTAATTACAACATAGTGACACCCAGAGCCTGCTCCAGGTCTACCAGCGAAGAGAGCGGTTTAACTTTTCTTATTTTCACTCAGGGCACTGGCAGGCTGAGGCTGTGAGAGTGACAGCACTCACCGAGTCTCTGAGTCACTGGGCCGCCGGTCGCGGTCCGTCTCCTCCGTCCTGGCATCACGCATCCTGACAACGGCGTCCACCTGACATGTGTGCTCCGAGTTCGCTTGCTGGTTCTGTGGCCACGGATGGCTACCACCCGCCCACTAGCAGCAGCCAAGCCACTAGTAACATCCACTGCCACCGGAGTCAGACACGGCGTGGGCAAGGATGGCGTGTAACGTCACACCTGGCCTGCCCAGCTGGCTGGGACTGGTGGCTTAATATAGGGCGGCGGCCGCGGGTGGGTGTGTCCTAAAGCCAAAGAAAGTGGGGTGGGCAGCCAGATTTTTTCTTAGAAACAGACATTTAGGGCCAGGCTGCTGTCAGAAAATAGGGTAAATAGCAGCAGAAAATAGGCGTGCCCAGAGATGTCCCTGGTGACATCATACCCTCCATAGGCACTGACCTTCTCTGTCTCTTTGCTCTGGTGACAACTCAATCAGCTGCAGAGGTGGGACAGAGAGAGAAGTAGAGGGGCAGTCTCAGGAGAGAGGCAGCTGGGTATAAGAGCAGGAAGGGGGCATGCCTAGTCCTGGGGATGGGAGGGACCACTATGTGGACATAAGCCTACCTAATCACTACAGTACAGCTGAGGACTGTGAGCATAGGAGACTGGTCCTGGAGGAGGGACTATCCACAGCATGTCAAACTCTGTACACTGGCGGAGGTGTACAGTAGGGTGGACGGGAGGCAGGTGAACTACCTGATACCAGAGCCGTAACTAGACATTTTGGTACCCTGTGCCAGAGAGAGCATTGGCACCCTCCACCACCATTTTTTAAATAGAGACATAAGATAGTGCGCCTGAAAAAGGGCCATGGCTTCATGGGGAAGGGCCAGGGATAGGGGTACTCCTGGGGCAGCCAGGAGATGCTGGGGATAAAAGAAGTGGAAGCTACAAGTGAGAATGATAATAAACAGGAAATTGAGAGGACCAAACAGCGCCCCCTGTCATGGCACAGGTTGCACTACCCTAGTTACAGCCCTGCCCAGGGCCGGATTAACAATGGGGCGGATGGAGCTCCAGCTCCAGGCCTCCCATCAAAACAGGCCCACAGCATCTATGTACTGTGCTGCTGCACACAGGAAAACTTTTTTCCTGCGACAGCAGGCTGCCAGTGCCCCTCCGAGGCTCCACCCCCTTATTCATTAGGCCCTGCCCCCTAGATGGTGTGCAGCGACCCCCCCTTCACACCTCACCCACCAGCGGAGGTTCAAGCAAAGGGGGCAGAGCTGTCTGTCTGCAGCTCATCACGGACATCCCCGATGAGCTCCGATGCCATTATGAAGACAGTATTCAGTCTTGACAGGCATGCATGCACAGCCCAGCTGTGAACCATGACCTTCAGGTTCCAGGATTCCAGACCTTCCAGCTCACTTCATTGCAGACTGACGTCATACTGCTGCGCTGCCCGTGCACACTCTGCAGAGGAAGGAGCATGCTAGAAGAGAGGAACTAGTAGGCAAAGTGGAGATCAGGTACTGTACTGAGCGTGAAGCAAATGGGGGGTGTGCAGAATACTATAAAATGATCCTTTTTTATACAGTACATAAATGCACCTGAATTTGAGAATTCCATGTAATATGATCAGTATAAACCTGAGCTGGTTAATATCAAGACATACAGTACTGCAGGCTATCACTCATCACCTCAGGATACAATGATAAAAGCAGTTTTAGGATATCTATTTTATGGTTGTTTTTTCTGCATTATATACATATATATACATTCACTGTATATATTTTGTGGCCATTGCTTGATTGATGCTATTTTGTACCTGCACTTCTTCCTGTATATTGTTTGTCCGGGAAAGGTTTAGAACATTGGGTACACTAACATTAATAATATATATATATATATATATATATCGCTGTATATGTGGCACTTATGGGCTGGTTCTGATTTGCAGTTCCATGGAGTGTCTTTAGACCATTGGTGCACAATCGGATGCATTATCTTGCACCCCATGGCAGGTGCAGTTTTGCTCTCCGAGTATGGCCTACGTGAGCAGGATGCAGCCACTTAGAGCGTCACGCCAGCAACTGCTTAGTCACCCCCCTGTAACTTCCCAGGAATACCACTGAACTCCAAAGATTATGCGTCTGATTCTGTTCTGCGTCTCTTAGAGCTAACAATGGAAATGTATGCGCTATGTGACTGGGATGCATGCATTGAATTAAAACATTGGGCAACTGTGTGTGGAGTCGACACTATTTTGCTCACACTATGGTGTCTAGAACTAATATCGTCTCAGTACAACTATTAATAAGGTAAGTTTTCTCTCTCTCTCTCTCTCTCTCTCTCTCTATATATATAATGAGAGAAATGTCACATCATGATCCATGTGCTCCTTAATAGAGACAAATTTACTTCATCATTATGCGCCATTTTTCTTTTTTTTGTCATGGAAAGTCACATTAACAAGGAGTGTTTCCCTTTGTGTGTGTATTATATATGTATATATATATATATATATATATATATATATATATATATATATTAGGGGTGAGCGGGTTCGGATTTCTGAAATCCGAACCCCCCCGAGCCCCCCCGATCCGAGTCCGATCCGAGTCAGGCTCGACTTTTCCCGCCTGACTCGGATTCTGAAATCGAGGCAAAACGTCATCATCCCGCCTTCCGAGTCTCGCGGGTTTTGGATCCTATATAAGGTACCCGCGTCGGCGCCATTTTCTCACTCGGCTGTGGACAGTGAAGAGGGAGGGTGGGAGTTAGGGCTGGCTGGGGTGTGTAGTGTAGTGTAGTGTAGTGCAGAGTAGTGTTGTGCTGTGCTGTGCTGCTGTTGTCCATAGGGGCTGTGTCCACTACTTCAAAGTCCATAGGGGCTAGCTGTGTTGTGCTGTGCTGCTGTTGTTAATAGGGGCTGTGTCCACTACTTCAAAGTCCATAGGGGCTGGCTGGACTGTGTTGTGCAGTCAGTTGTCCATAGGGGCTGTGTCCACTCCAAAGTCCTGTGCAGTGTCCCAGTCCTAAAGGGGTGCTGTAGTGTTGTCCAGGGGGTGCTCTGTTCGTCAGGGGTGCTCCCCCCAAGTGCTAAAAAAAATATTTTTTCTGTGTTTGTGAATTGTGTGCGCAGTAGCCGCACGTGCATCAACAAAGTAGTGCCAAGCGTGCGCCTGTGTCATAAGTAAAGGGCCGGCTGGCTTGACCGTTAAAGGGTGCTGTAACCCCCAAAGTACACTCCAAACCAAATAAATTTTTTTTTTCTGTGTTTGTGAATTGTGTGCGCAGTAGCCGCACGTGCATCAACAAAGTAGTGCCAAGCGTGCGCCTGTGTCATAAGTAAAGGGCCGGCTGTCTTGACCATTAAAGGGTGCTGTAACCCCCAAAGTACACTCCAAACCAAATCAAAAAATATTTTCTGTATTTGTGAATTGTGTGCGCAGTAGCCGCACGTGCATCAACAAAGTAGTGCCAAGCGTGCGCCTGTGTCATAAGTAAAGGGCCGGCTGGCTTGACCGTTAAAGGGTGCTGTAACCCCCAAAGTACACTCCAAACCAAATAATTTTTTTTTTTCTGTGTTTGTGAATTGTGTGCGCAGTAGCCGCACGTGCATCAACAAAGTAGTGCCAAGCGTGCGCCTGTGTCATAAGTAAAGGGCCGCCTGGCTTGACCGTTAAAGGGTGCTGTAACCCCCAAAGTACACTCCAGTCCAAACCAAATAAAAAAACATTTTCTGTGTTTGTGAATTGTGTGCGCAGTAGCCGCACGTGCATCAACAAAGTAGTGCCAAGCGTGCGCCTGTGTCATAAGTAAAGGGCCGGCTGGCTCATTTCTTAAAGGGTGGTGTAACCCACAAAGTGCACTAGTCTCCAACAAAAATAAAAAATTATTTTCTGTGTTTGTGTGCGCCTTAGCCGCACGTGTATATCAATATAACATAAATGGAGGACCAAACTTTCTCCGATAAAAATAAAATAGGGAAAGATCAAGAACCACTTCCTCCTAGTGCTGAAGCTGCTGCCACTAGTCATGACATAGACGATAACATGCCATCAACGTCGTCTGCCAAGGCCGATGCCCAATGTCACAGTAGAGGGCACATAAAATCCCAAATGACAAAGTTCAGGAAAATGACCTTGAAAAAAACATTTAAATCATCTGAAGAGAAACGTAAACTTGCCAATATGCCATTTACGACACGGAGTGGCAAGGAACGGCTAAGGTCTTTCCCTATGTTCATGACTAGTGGTTCAGCTTCACATGACGATGGAAGCCCTCCTCCCGCTAAAAAAATCAAACGAGTTAAGCTGGCAAAAGCACAGCGAAGAACTGTGCGTTCTAAGAAGATATCACAAATCCCCAAGGAGAGTCCAAGTGTGGTGGCGGTTGCGATGCCTGACCTTCCCAGCACTGGACGGGAAGAGGTGGCTCTTTCCACCATTTGCACGCCCCCTGCAAGTGCTGAAAGGAGCACCCACAGTCCACTTGCTGATATGCAAATTGAAGATGTCACTGTTGAAGTACAACAGGATGAGGATACTGTTGTAGCTGGCACTGAGGAGGAAGTTGGCGAGGAGGATTCTGATTTGATGTGGTTTGTTTAAATCAGGCTCCGGGGGAGACAGTTGTTGTCCGTGGGATGAAAAAGCCCATCACGGTCATGCCTGGGCAGAAGACCAAACATTCCACCTCTTTGGTCTGGCAATATTTCTATCCAAATCCGGACAACAACTGTCTTGCCATATGTACCATATGTAAAGGTGAAATAAGTAGGGGTAGGGACGTTAACCACCTAGGAACATCCTCACATCCTCCCTTATACGGCATCTGCAGCGCGTTCATAAAAAGTTACTGTCAAGTTCAGAAACTTTGGCTCAGACCGTAAGCAGTCCAGGGTCACCTAAATCCCTTTTTCCTGTTTTATCCAAGGAATCGGTGGATGAGGAGGATGAGGACGACATCTTGCCTCCGTAGAACCAGTTTGTGCAGGGACACATTAATTGCCAGCTTGTTTTGTGGGGGCCCAAACGAACCAATCATTTCAGCCACAGTCATGTGGCAGACCCTGGCGCTGAAATGATTGGTTTGTTAAAGTGTGCATGTCCTGTTTATACAACATAAGGGTGGGGGGAGGGCCCAAGGACCATTCCATCTTGCACCTCTTTTTTTTCTTTGCATTATGTACTGTTTGGGGCCTAGTTTTTCAAACTGCCATCCTGTCTGCCACTGCAGTGTCACTCCTAGATGGGCCACATGTTTGTGCCGCCCACTCGTGTCGCTTAGCATAGTCATCCAGCTACCTCGGTGCAACCTTTTGGACATAAAAACATTATTGTGAGGTGTTCAGAATAGACTAGAAATTAGTGGAAATTAAGGTTATTGAGGTTAATAATAGCATAGGAGCAGAAAAACCCACAAATTCTGTGATTTTAGCTGTTTTTATGCTTTTTTTCCCCCAAAAAATACAGATCCAAAACACAAAACCCAGAACCCAAAACATGGAAGGGTGGTTTTGGCAGTACCAATCAAGGTCCAAAACACGAAGAAAGATCCAGATCCAAAACACGAAAAATGGCCGGTGTACACCCATAATATATATATATATACATATATATATATACAAAGTAGGACGGCACTCAATGAGACTTCACAGCTAAGCAATAAACCACAGCACAACTTTGCTTCCTTGTCAACGTTTCAGTGTTGAACCACTTTTATCAAGACATGTGCCATCTTACTTTGTATACTACACTCTGTGTTTCTCGTAGAAGGGCACCGGAGCATTGCCTGCATATGCACTAGGCCATACCACGCCTCCACATCACTAGGTACACCCCCACGGCGATTTGCAATGGCACACAATAGGCCCTTCATGAATTTCAGCTCCAGGCCCATGTGGACCTTAATCTGGCACTGGCCCTGCCTGATACTGTCGGAGCCAGCCCTCACTGAGATTGTTGATTCAAGACCTGCTGTGCTGCATGAGTGGTGAGCTGCAGCGGATCCTGAGGGCCTATTTTCCTCTGGCGGCCTGGAGCTGCCCCTCCATCTGCCGCATTGTTAATCCAGCCCTGCCGAGGACTGTGAGACAATGCTGCATAATTGCCGGGGGTATGAGCACCAATACACCAGTGGACTAGATCCGACAAGTGACCAGGCAAGTCCCTATTTTCAGGAGCGCCTACAGACCGAACTAACACCATCGGTATACGGCCTTCTCCAGATGAACTCACCGAGACCAGGCAAGTAAAGGTGCACATCCACATGCCGACTAGGGAAAGACACTACAATTACGACATCATAATCGTACCATCGTTCCCCATCCCCTGCAGTGCCTACACTGAACGAACAGTCATTCAGTGTAGGCACCCTCCATCATCCCCGAACATGGCCAATCTGTCATTATCGGTAGATTGACCGGTATGTTCAGCGATGATTGATGTCGGAAACGACCAGCGGGAGCGCGCATCGCAGGTCGTTTACGACATTTGCATGCTCGATTTGTGCCTGATTAACAAGCGTTTGAGCAATAACGATTTCGTTATCGCTCAATTGCTCTGTTTAATCGGGTAGTGGATGTGCGCCTTAACCCTGTGCACAGAGCTCTATCTGTTTTTGATACAAAGAAGTTTTTTCCGAGTTAAACCCGTGGAGGCTGTGCATCTCTCAACATCCAATTCAAATTGAAAGGGTTTATTTACTAAGCAGTGTAAGAGAAGTGAAAAGTGAAGAGTGAAAAGTGATAAGGTGCCAGCCAATCAGCTCCTAACTGCCATCTCACAGGCTGTGTTTGAAAAATGACAGTTAGGAGCTCATTGGCTGGCACCTTATCACTTTTCACTTTTCCTAACACTGCTTAGTAAATAAACCCCTAACTATCAATAAACAGCACTCTCATGATCATATAAACATTGAGGGGTCTATGTACTAAGCCTTGGATGGAGATAAAGTGAAATGAGATAAGGTACCAGCCAATCAGCTACTAGCTGTCATGTCACAGGCTGTGTTTGAAAAATGACAGTTAGGAGCTGATTGGCTCTGTTCACTTTATCTCCATCCAAGGCTTAGTAAATAGACTCCTAAGCCTGTTAAATACCAGCAGTACAGATATCACAGATTTTTTTCTGTTTTTAAGCTTCAGCTGATCACATATACCAGTTCTTTTTCAATTTAGAACAAATAATTTTTAGTGCTGAGTGCACTCCCAAACACATTTTAAATATAAGAGTACTTTAATTGTCTATACATTGGGATCCTGTGCTGTCATATTTATTGAATACTGACAGCAGCTTGCTGTTCCTCATATGAGGAATGTAGCATGAACTGATATTGCTACATTCAGTTTTATCAAATACAGGGCCTGATTCAGCAAGGATCGCAAGTAAGACTTTGCTCGCAGTTGAGCGATGTTGCGTCTCTGTGCATGCATCTCAATGCCTGTGCGTGAACCAGATCAAGTAAGGGATCGCACAGCATACACATATGCAGCTGTATGTCTTGATGTACACAGGAAGCTACCACAATCCTGCGGCAGGTCAGGGCTACCACAGTTGTACGTATGGGTTCGATGGTTCTGGATGTTACCGATGTTTTCGCAAGCCTACGTACTGATCAAGCATAGAGTAAAGGGAGGTGGGCTGGCTTTATGTAGTGCTGGGTGTCCGCATCTTGTGTTGCGATTGCCGTGCGTATGCATACATTAGCATATTCTCGCAGCGGCCAGGTACATGCAATCTCTTACTTGCGATCCACGCTGAATCAGGCCCACAGTTATAATTGTGGAGCAGTTGTTACAATAGTAAAACTTATTTGAACAACGTGTTATTATTTATCTTTGTGTCCAAAGCAGTGGATTCAGTGGTTAATTTAGTAATTAATTACCGTCAGTGTATTTCATTCATATTAGTTGTTTTTATTTACAATTTTGAATAAATGTTTCTATAGCACTTTTTCAATCTAGTAGCGCTTTCTCCTTTATTTTCCTTTTCCCTATTAATAGAAGGTTGGGCGTTCCTTATTTCAGGTTAGCAGCAATTAGATTGTCCAGGTGCTGAGGGCTGTAGGCGCCTTCACCCACTCCATCCCTTTATTTTAAACTGCCAGGAGTTTGTGCCACTGCTCTGTAGCTTAGTTTAGCCAGCAAGTTTGGTGCAACCTTTGGCTAATATTGGTTAAAACTATTTTGTGAGGTGGTCAGAATTGACAGGAAATGAATGTTATTGATGTAAATAATACGGTAGGAACAAAACCAGGTAGAAGTTATACATTATTAAAGAAATACAGATTCAAAACCAAAACACTTGAGGGTGATTTGGCCAAATCTAGAACCAAAACCAAAGCACGGGGGTCTGTACACATCTCTAATAGAAACGTACGGGGTTCTTTGCGCATAAAGCCCAGGAGCGATTGCTGCACATGTGCAATAGGTCTCCCTGGTCATAAACTTAGAAATTAGAACTTCATCGGGACAGCTCTTATTAGAAGAGCTGTCCCAGGAGGTGAGTATTCATGCATACCGATGCTATTAAATACTCATATGCATGCGAAGGAGGGTGGGATATACCACCCATATGGAGATATAAGTATATATATCACTAGTACAAGTGATACAGTTTCACACATATGCAATCATATCACAAATAGATACAAATTTGGCAATAAATATGCAGACAGGTAAACCATAATGTGGTGAAATACAGCAAGATAATCATACTTAATTCAACATAGAGAAAAGACAAAATATATGTTTGGTAACTCTTTGGGTCTGTATGTATTTATCAGAAAAATTTTATCTGGATTAGTATAAAATGTAACTTTTATTTTTAATAAATAAAAGGAAAACATTGTCCAAGAAAAAAGGCGAAATATTTAAAATATAGTAAGATTATAATTTCAAAGAATGTGAATAAATATGAAAGTAAGAAAGGTGCTCAAAAAATAAAATCTACTGTCGGCGGTCAAATCACGTATTTAATCTGAGTACTATTATATTGTGTTAATTCATAATAAATGTGTATTTAAACACTGTAATTCGGGCTGGAGTTATATACTTTATTTATAGCATGCACTCTTTTAACTTTGTCATCCAGTGATATTATTTTAATGTAACTGTATGTTATTACTTTCTCTTTATAATAGATGGCGTTGTGTATTGTATATTCAGATAGTGTCGGACTGGAGTATGAAGGGCCCACCGGGGGAATGCAGTGGTAGGGGCCCATGCTTTGGGGTGTGGTCAGCCCCTGCAGAGGCTTAGACAGAAATTAGAGACCATGTAACTGACCCTCTAACAGAGTAATAATGTATAATTCAAGTGCATAGTCTTAAACCTGACATTAGAGCAAATGGTGGGGCCCTCAGGCAGTGGGGCCCACTGGTGATTTCCCCTGTGCCCCTGTGCGCCAGTCCAACCCTGTTCAGATATACTAAATATCAATAGTCAGGGCCGCCATCAGGGGAGGACTGCCGGGCCTGTAGTCCCGGGCCCGGAGAGAGGGGGCCCGGATGTCAGCGGTGGGGATCAATCATTAATTTACTGGCAGCCAGGGAGAAGAAACAGCGCGCAGGCAGCATTCCATAAGTTGCCAGCCGCAAGCCAATCACAGCTCACGGACTGGCAGCCAATGAGGAGCGGCCGCTCCTGATTGGCTGCCGGGTCGCGAGCAGCCAATCAGCAGTGGCCTCTGCCGATTGGCTGCCCGTCCGCGAGCTGTAATTGGCTCGCGGCCAACGTCGTATCTAAAATTATGCCGGTGCTGTTTCTTCCCTCTGGCTGCCGATGCAATACACAACGCTGACATCCAGGCCCAGTTTCCTCCATGCCTGACTGGCTGCCAGTGACAGGTAAGCATACTGACATACTGACCCTTCCCTGCCCTCACTTTATAGTCCAGCCAGCCTTCCCTGCGCACCCTTCCCAGTCCAGCCATCCTTGTCTGTCCTTTCCCCCATCTACTTCAGCCAGCCTTCCCTGCTCTGTGCCCGCCCTAGTCCAGCCATTCCTCCCAGCCCTGTGCCCCCCCTAGCCCAGCCAGCCTTCCCAGCCCTGTGCCCTCCCTAGTCCAGTCAGCCTACCCAGCCCTGTACCCCCTAGTCCAGCCAATCTTCCCAGCCCTGTGCCCTCCCCTAATCCAGCCAGCCCTGTGCCCCCCACCTAGTCCAGCCAGCCTTCCATGCCCTGTGTCCTCCCTTTTCCAGCCAGCCTTCCCAGACCTGTGCCCTCCCTAGTCCAGTCAGCCTACCCAGCCCTGTACCCCCCCTAGTCCAGTCAATCTTCCCAGCCCTGTGCCCTCCCCTAATCCAGCCAGCCCTGGCCCCCCCCCTAGTCCAGCCAGCCTTCCCAGCCCTGTGCCCCCCCACCTAGTCCAGCCAGCCTTCCCAGCTCTGTGCCCCCCATCCCGGGGAGGGGGGCCCTGCCTATTTTGTCAGTACCGGGCCCCATCATTTCTGATGGTAGCCCTGTCAATAGTATTCATATTTTAATTCGGAAAGTGGGATGATCATTTAGTATCCAAGATACTGCTGTTCATAAAATCATTATATTCAGCATCATTTATTCCCCTGAGTAAACATCAGTTTATTAAATTGATGTAATCCTGTAACAGTTACAGTGTTGTCGTTTCTCTATTAGAGAGTGTCTCCAGTATTGAGACGCCTATGATTCATGGGATTACTTTACATATCTTGTAATACCTAGTATCTGATCACAAATATAGTTACAGCAGTTATTGAAACAAATGGTAGCGTATTGCAGTATCTAGTTGTATAGTGACCAGTGGCAATATAAGGTACGCCGTGATCTCTTCAACCACGTGTAGTAATAAGTATATAAATTTATTTTAGCTCCGTATACAATGGATATTCCAATATGCAATATCATCTAATAGTTACACATAATAGCGTGTTTCACCATTTAGTAATACTGTTATCAGCAGTGGCACATGGAATATCTCAGCGTCTATTAGTGTAGTGATCAGCGGCAGCACAGACAATGCCGTGTTTTCTTCAGCTCTGTACACAATATATTTCTCAATACATAATTTATTTCAGTAAGTACACATCTTAGCGTGTAACAGGATATGATATTGCTGTGACCGGCGGCAGCATGTGGAATGCCGACGCGTGTTTTGCCAAGGGGCTGCATTTTCAAGATAGTGCAACCCAAATGTCTGCCGTGTGTTGATCTTATACCGTCTAGATGGATGTAATTCATCAGTTTAAATTCTCCATCCTTCTGATAGGTTATTAGGTCTTTTTAATGAATATATTGATGTCATAGGTTTCCCTATTCAACGTGTCATTTGACCATTATCCTTTTAGTTAATCAATTAGAACCAGTAGTCATTATTCTTTATTAGTTCCAAATCCTATCATTTTAGCCTTTATTGTTGCCATTCACCCTACATTATTAGATAATTTTTAGTATATATATTTTTATGATCTTAATATATTATTATTAAAGCAGAATATCATTTATCTTAGCCTTATCTATGGATCATGTATATTTTTATAATTAAATATCTATTTTATTATAACATGTGTTATACATTATTATTGTTCTAGGCAAAATATTAATTACTTCTCAATTTAATTCTATTAATTTATATAGAACCAATAAAATATTTTTATATATAATATATGATGCTACTGAATAAATTCATACCATCAAAAGTATGAGATATAATAAAGTATGAAAATGGATATAAATATGATATCCAGATCTTTATAGTACTTTAATGATGCATCTGTGCAATATTTGTTATTTATAATATTTAACTTCTAATATTATGTGAATGTTTCATTCTTAAATTAAATATGTAAAATGTCAACAGTTAATCTCAGATATCTCTCATCATATTTCTCATATCTTGTGATCCCATGATTACAACAGTCGAGAACTAATAGTGTTATGTGCATAATTAAGATTAATAATGTTTGAAGTGCATATTAAATTCAGCTAAGTGAAAGTGTTCCTTAAATTCATTAGTGATTATATATATTTTCTACAAATTTTATTTTCATTTGTAGCTAATGTTAATTGTTAACTAATTTATAGTTATCAAAATTTTCATCAATCTTTTCCTTAGGTACTTGTGTCCTGTGTCCTTCAAAAGTGATATATAACAATATAATATCCTGAAAAATATTAAAGTGAATATCATAACTAAAATATTTGTGTATATAATCAAAAAGTGACCATTTTTCAAAAATTTAGTGATATATTATATCCTAAAGGTGATAATTATATAGGTATTAGGATGTCAAAGGTTCATATGATGACTTTACAATAACTGACCAACTATTGATTATTTTACATAGACAAATATACAAAGCGCAGATTTACTAAGCATTAGCATGCAAAAACTACAAAAAAAATATATAAAATGATGGCAAACCTGCCTAAACAATGGATCTATGGAGGGTTTTTTTTTTGTTGGTTCTGCACAGGAAACATTTTTTAATACATTTGTAGAATATTAAACCAACCTTATTCGTCTCTAATCTAAGGATTTGAAAATTAATCTAATATTTCAATGGTTGGCGGTGCACCACTGGAAAGTACAGTATACTTCATACAGTGGGTTTTGAAGCATTCAAGAAAAAATGGTTCAACTACAAAAAAGAATTCCTTTTTGGTGCACTCTTTTCTGACAATACTGTCTAAAACTTAGGTTTTAATACAATCAAAAAATATAAAATGGACTAAACAACAAAAACAGTTTGCTTGTTTTCAAGCTTGATCCTGCAAGCGATTTTTAAACAGATATATCGCTGCAAGGGTCTTCGATTCTAGAGAGAATATTTAATACATGAATAGTATTATTCTGGCTCAAGGTAGTGTAGGAATACTTGTGGTATTTATAGCAACAAAATATTTTTTAATAAAGAAGCCGCATAGCTTTCAATATAAACACATTGTTGCTTTAGTCAAATATCAGGTATTCCAAAAGACAAAGGGGTAAATTTAAGCTGAGAGTTTGGGAGAGTTTGCAAACTCACTCTCAAATTTACTAATGTCAAACTCGGGAGAGAGATCTCCTTTGCTATGGGAAAATACTGGAGAGTTAGCAAACTCTCTTCAATTCACCATCGGCAAAACTCAAGAACCTTTTCACTGGTGAAGATAGGATTCTGGAATTTACCAAGCAGAGAGCTTTGAAACTCTCATGAGATGGGCAAACTCTCTTGTAAAAACTTCGCTGTGATCCATGTATGTTTCTGCCTGTAAATATAGAAAATAAATTAAAATATCAGCAAAAAAATTACATAGGATCCCCCCCCTACAGCTTAACCAGTCCCAGGCTTGCCAGCCTGTCCTGGTTTCTAAGATTACAGGGAACAAAATGTGTAGGGTTCCCCCATAATTTAGAAACCAACGCCAGGCTGCAGGGACAGTCCTGATTTTAAATATAGGGGGGACAAAATTGCGTAGGGTCCCCCCTATATTTAAAACCAACACCAGACCCAAAATGGCTGGGCTGTAATGCCACAGCCCGGAGACCCTTTCACCAGGGCTGCAGGTCCAAAGCATTAGCAGCCCAAGCTGGTCAGGCCAAGCCGCGAATCTCAGGGGAGGTGGGGACCCCCCAAAAAAGGTGTCCCCCCTCTCCCTTAACCCCAGGCTTGGTCTGAAGCCTGGAACTCTTCCCTGCACCCCTGGAGCATTGGGTAGTGGGGTAATAAAGTGGGGAAATATAATGAAACTATTGTATTTTACAGTGGAACTACAGGTGCCAGCATGCTGCCCTTTGACACTTGTGGAACTACAAGTGCCAGCAGATGGGCAGCACCTATACCCCCACTGTAAAATAAATAGTTAAAGACAAAACACACACACTGGGCAAAGTATAACTTTATTACACACACCTACCCATTCACACATACTTACCTATACCAGATGTTTCTGTCTCCTTCTCCAGTAGAATCCATATTGACTGGCCCTGCAAAAAAGATTTCATACTCACCTATATCCTGGCGCTGGTCTCTGCAGTAATCCATGGCATTTTGAAAACAAAAAAACGATCTTACCGAACCACACACTGGGTATATGTGTTGCCACACATACTGATACCTCCCAAATGCCAGCTGATGGGACTGCACGGGCTTTGCATATCCCACCAGCCAATCAGCGGCCATGCTGACTGTAGAGCGGCTGCTGCTTGGCTCCGGCTACTGTCCCTGTTTAACTGTTGGTATTGAACAGAGCAGAGGGAGAGCGAGACCCCCTAGGTTCAGAATAGAAGCAAGGAGAATAAGACCGGCTTCTTCTGTCCATGCGGTCTCCGGTTATCCTCTGTTGTGAGACCACATTGCAGGGCGAACACACCAGAGATCCCTGGATGAGAGAGCCGGCAGAAATTTCTGTATAGCTGGGGGAGCAGTGTGAGTACAGGTGTGCGGGAGCGTGGTCCCGAGTTGCAGTGTTCAGGTGCTGTTGAATGCCGGGTCACGTGGCACCATACAGAGGCCCGGCAGTTCAGCCCTCACAGATAGATGACATACGTTTCACTGCCTAGCTTGTTCACATCAGAGCCTGTGAGTTCTCTGTGACAAGACCTCTTTAAAAAGAAATTGTGGGCATGTATAATTAATTATAATCATACTCATATGATTGCCATTTTAGATAGATACATTGGGACTCTATATCCCAGGTCTAATTTCATATGATTGGTTATAAAATATTCATTAGTATGGGGCATCATACATTATCCAAATTAAAATGGTGCATTAGTGCAGTTTAAAGAATGTTTGTGTGATAATAAACCAAGTAGTGGGATAATTACTATATACAGTAGGTGGATGCCAATTAGGGTGTTAGCCACCCAATTAGTAATAGCTATCAGGTGTCATTAAACTAAACATTGTGAGTATACTGTATTAAGAATCTTCTAATCCTTTTATAAGGAATTTAGAGGATATAGAGATTATTATCATTGTTAAATGATTGTGATATATTTATACTTAAGCCGTGAAGTTCTTTTCAAGTGTTAACAATGTTAGAAAATAAACATAATGGATTAAAACCATTGTGCCTTAAACTAAGGTGCTGTGTACTGCATAAAATATTGAAACCAGGGTGAGAATATATTATCTTCATTCAAATTTTATATATACATTGCCAAATAAAAAATATGTTATTTTAATATAACCTAAAAATATTAATTACCATGAATAAATAGGATATCTTAAACAAAGAAAAGTAAAAACATATACAAAGTATCCTTAACAAATATTAAATAAAAATAGGAAAATATAGTTACATTATGACATATAATTTCCATCATATGTACATAGAAAATAGCATAATCAAAAGTATTTGCTAGGATTCAACTTCAAGGATATTCTGTAAATGAGTAAATGTAATCTAATACCAGAGCCATCAAGACATATGTACATATGGATTATTAAAAAGCTATTTTTTAGCAAAAATGTATTTACAAGATTTCGAGGTATAAATATATATATATATATATATATATATATATATAATTATTATATTGTAGTATAAATATTGAGTCTCTTAATTGAGGTCTATATGATTCAGAGAGATGCATCCCTTATAAAGAAATGTGAGTAATATAACATAGCATGAGGGAGATTACATTCATTCTGACAATCCTGGATGATAGTCCCGTTATATCTTGTAAGGTCTGTATACATTATCCACAAGAAAAGGTGTTTTATAGTTGGTGTATTTTATACAGGAAGGAATACTCCATAGTTGGTGGATTCGTTGAGTCCATTTGGACTCAACGTTCCTAATTTGAAGATACACTTGTTCGCCATTTTCAGCAATTCCTTTGTAGCATCCCCTCCTCTTATTCCCAAATGGAGTTTTTTTGAGTCCAAAGATTCTTAGATCTTTAGTATGATTTGGGTAGTGTCAAAAGAAATGTCTTGCTACTGAGGTAAGTTGTTTGTTCCTTCTAATATCTGCTGCTGCGTTTCTTATATTTCCAAGATGTTCGAGAACTCTGAGTTTCAGCATGCGTGTCATCATGCCAATGTATTTACAATCCCAAGGACATGTGATACAATAAATCACATTTGCCATTCTGCAGTTTATAAAGTCCTTGATCTCTATATCCTCACCAAATCTATCTGTGATCATAGGTTGTTTCAAAATGTGCTCACATGCCTTGCAGGCCCTACATGGGTATGTACCTTTGATTTGACTCTTTTTCTGTGGTAAATTACTGTAATTACTTTGAATCAGTTTATCCAGTTGGGGGACCTCCTCCAGCTCATTGATACTTTTGATCCAAGTTTTTCACTTAAATCTGGATCCGTAAGGAGAATGGGTCAAAATCTGTTGATAATTTCCCGAATTTCCCACCACTCCTGGCAGAAGTCTCCTACAAACCTCATTTCTGTGGGTTCATTTTGTTGTTTCTGTTTTGTTCTCCTGCTTTCTTGAAAAATTAATGAATCTCTGTTTATACATAGCAGGGAAGACCTGGCTTTTTTTGATGCATCTTATACTGTATCCTCTTTCCTTAAGTCTTGTAGTAAGTTCTTCAGTGTTGATTCTATAAGTATTATCATCAGAGCAGTTACGCTTGAGGCATAAGAATTCCCCTCTCGGTATGTTTAAAACTGTAGATGGGAAGTGTGAACTTGTGCAATGAAGTACACTGTTTGTTGCCATCTCTTTTCTGTATAGTTTGGTAGATAACATGTCTTTCTCATCTCTATACAGTTTTAAGTCCAAGAATGATATCTCAGATGTACTGATGTTGTGTGTCAATCTTAAGTTTAGTTAATTCTCATTGAGCATTGAGATCAACTCAATCAGGGTTTCTCTCTCACCCTCCCATTTTATAATAGTAACATGGATGAGATACATTGATGATGTTATGTTTTTGGTACATTTCTCGTGTTTCTCATTGAACACTATCTCATTCTCCCATTAACCTAAAAATAGATTGGCGTATGTAGGGACACACACTGCCCCCATTGCTGTGCCCTTTACCTGTGTATAAAACATATTATTGAATGTAAAGCTGTTTTTATTCAGGATGAATTGCAGAAGTTCCAACAAAAATACTTTAAAGACATCCATTCCTTCTGTTTTAAGAAAATACTCCACAGCTTTGATTCAATCTTGGTGGTTGATGCTAGTGAATAAAGATTTGATGTCAATCATAAAGCCCCTGGCTTAGATGGGGTCCCCTTGGAGTTATACAAAAAACATAACAAAACATTTGTACCTCAACTATTGGAGCTATTTAATCAAATTTATGTAAACAATATGTTGCCAAATTCTATGTCTGAGGCACTGATAGTTGTCTTACCTAAATCAGGTACAGATCTCACCAGGACTGAATCATACAGACCCATTTCTCTCAGTACAGATGTAAAAATCCTTATAAATATATTAGCCTCCAGGATTAACCGGGTCATAACCCAATTGATTTACCCTGATCAGACAGGCTTTATGCCCGGTAAGTCCACGGCAATAAATTTATGGCAGTTATAAAACATGGGGACCCACAAACCTCTACTATTGTGTCACTGGATGCCGCCAATTGAATGGGTATTTCTCTGGGAGACTATGGAACGTTTTGGTATTGGCCCGGGTTTTATTAAGTGGATAAAGCTTTTATATATGGACCCTGTGGCGAGGGTGTTGTTGAATGGATTTATATCCACATCCTTTTCTCTGTATAGGGGAACAAAGCAGGGATGTTCCCTGTCACCCATCCTGTTCGCTATGGCCATTGAGCTCTTGGCCAGCATGATTACAAATCACGCTGACATACAAGGGTTTCAGCTAGGATCAAGGGAAGATAAAATTGTGCTGTATGTGGATGACATACTAATTTTTGTCACACACTTTGATACCTATATGCCTAAGGCCTTAGAGGTTATTGACTTATTTGGAAAATATTCTGGCTTATCCTGACGTTCCTGTTATAAATCTCCCTTTAAAATGGCTGAATTCATTTAAATATTTAGGAATATGGATCTCTAATACCCCTCAACAATATTTGTCACTGAATTTACTGCCGCAAATTTCCTATCTTAAGTCTCGTGTCCCAATTTGGAGTAAACTGCCACTAACTATAACAGGAAGAGTGAACCTTGTTAAAATAGTTCTCCAACCTAAAATCTTGTACATTCTTTGTCATTCTCCGATGTACATTCCTCAGATATTTTTTAAACAGATTGATGGCCTTTTATCCTCTCTACTGTGGGCCAACAAAAGAGTCAGGATCAAAGTAAATACTTTAACTAGGCCTCGTGATTCTGGTGGCTTGGCATTACCCTTTTTAAAATGTTATTATTTTGTTGAAACATGTATGGGAATGGATTAATAACAATACTGATAATTCCTTGCCTTCCCTTGTCCTGGCTCACTATAAGACAGGCCTATCTCCATTGCGACTATTGCTGAGTGATAATATACATATAGTTAATATGCCCTTAATTAGGCAGGCCATCACTATCTGGAGACTGGTTTCATGTTTATTACAAGCAGAGGGCATTGATCCAGATACTCCTCTTCCTCATGCTAATTGTCTCAGGGAGCTCTCTGCTCTTCTGGTCGGTGAGGCCTGGGGCCAGTGGGTATAATGTCTATTGGGCAGATATTTCAGGCAGAAAAGCTAAAGTCCTTTCACCAGTTGCATCTAGAGTTTGACGTCCCCAACCATTTCTTCTTTAGATACCTCCAGCTTAGATATGCCATCAATGCCCAATTCTCTGAAGTTCCTCTATCTCTACAGGAGTCTCCCATTAAAACTTTATTGCAATCTGCTGGTTCTGGCCGCTTAATATCTGGGATTTACTCTAACTTGTTGAACAAGCATCATAAGTCTGAGTTATTATCTTTAAAACTGCAATGGGAAAATGATGGTGGAGTAATGGAGGAGGATGATTGGAGAGCAGCTCTTGCTAGCCCTTGTTTTGCTACCACGTCCGTTAGATACCAGCAGATACAATACTTTATAATACACAGAGTATACATTACACCCTTCCGATTAATGAGAATAGGGGGCAGGACGGACTCAAAATGTCCTAAATGTAACTCATCTGAGGGGAATTTTTGGCATTTAATATGGTCATGTCCTCTGGTGAATTCCTTTTGGCAGGGGGTACTCAGTGTTATTATTTCTATGGGTATACCTCAAGATATCCTTACCCCCTACGACATGCATTTTGGCAGTGATTGATGCAGACACAATCGATAAACATGCCATACAATACACTAATAACCTCTGTATGCTTGCCAAAGTATATATAGCAAGGGAGTGGATGGCGACTTCTGGGCCAAACCTGGGAACATGGCTATCCTTGGTTGGGGCGGTTGCTGCACATGAAAAGTATGTTTATTCTGCCAGAAATGCAGTGCAGAAATACTATGCTACTTGGAAAAGATGGCTCGATTCTCCACATAGTTGTTCAATGATGACTGTGCCTAACCTGTTCAGTGCTTAACTCTAGGGAGTTACGTTACCATAATACGCGAATATTGTTGTGTGAAAAGGCATTGCCGTATATGTATATGTCAAATTATATATTTGCTGTTTGTAAGTCATGTGAAGGAAGCAATATAATTAATTTGTAATTTAAATGTTGTGAAGTGAGACCACACACATTTACTTTTTTGATCTTTGTATTTAGTAGTTTTTAGTGTATTATTTACAATGTTTTTTACAATGTAAATTTATTATGCTTTTAAAAATCAATAAAAATGTATTGGATTAAAAAAAAAAGATTTGACGTTCAAGCTCACCAGTAAGTGGTTTCTTTCCAACTTTATGTCATGGATCTTTGTGAGAACATCTGTTGTATCTCTTATATATGATGACAAACTTGTTACATGTTTTCTCAGGTGTACATCCACAAAGATGCTAGCTCTTTCTGATATCCCCCCTATCCCTGACACAATTGGTCTTCCAGTGGGGGTTTTCATATCTTTGTGCACCTTTGGGAGTAAGTATAATGTGGGGGTCTTAGGGTTGTCTGTTTTCAGATATTCAAATTCATGTTTGGTGATTACAGCATTATTAAATGCTTTATTAATGATCCCATCAAAGATACTTTTGCAATTTTCTGTAGGGTTAAAAATTGATTTTTTTTATAACACTCCTGGTTGTTAAGTTGTTTCATTGCTTCTGTAAAGTATAGAGATTTTGGCCAGATTACTACTGTATATTGCCCCCCTTATCTGAGGGCTTAATAGTCACATCATCCCACTTGCTGATGTCATTCAGAGCTGCTCTTTCTTTTTTCATCAAGTTGTCTTTATATCTTGGAATCCTTCTCTTTTTAAGTAGTTGGTCCAGTTCTTTACTCACTAAGTTGACAAAAATTCCTACTTCGGGACATATATGATCCTGTGGAGTAAAATTAGATCTCTTCTTACAGATTTCCCGATCTGACACTTGGTCTTTATCTATCCCTTAAGAAAGTTCTTCTAATATATTTATCATCTCTTGATCTTGAGTGTCCAGATATTCCGAGTGGTCGCTTTTAAGTGGTGGGAAGTAATCTCCTATCCTTTTTCTTTGGGCAGGGAATTTGGCTAATACTGTCGAAGTTTCCTATCAAAGAGCTTTAGATTCTTCTCCCATCCAAAGCGGTCAAGATTCCTAGTTGGTGAGAATGATAAACCACGACTGAGTACATCTGTTTGTTCTGGTGTTAATAAATGTTCTGATAAAGGATTCTAAATTGAAAATAATCAATTTATCAGATGTTCTTGTTCCATCTCGTCGTGTACCTCGATGGGGGTGAGGGTTCCCATCTTGGGGTATTGTAATCTCCTCTTCTTCCCCCTGCTCATTTTCCTTGTGTGTTCCCCCGTTCCAATCCAAAACCAGTCCTGGGTCTCTGATTCTAGACTGGCACTGAAAAATGGGGGTGTAAAATGGAGTGGGGTCAACCTTAATTTTCAATCACCAGTACTACACTTAACCATCCGGGGGATCTAACATTATAGCAGGGGAACTCAGCAAGAGGTTCTCCCACAATAATGGCAACCAGCCCAAACTGTTCAGCTGGGGGCTACAGGTGCTGTTGGAGATAGAGGGATCACAGCAGATTATCCGGCAAGTACCCCCAAGTTATATTGTGGGAATATTTCATATTTGCTGGCATCCCTTAAAAATACCTGTTATGCCGCAAAATTACTTTAATAAATAGCCCCCAACAGGTGGACAGTGATAGTGAATATAACAAATGTTGTGGAAAGTATGGTGTGAGGATGTATGCGAGATGAAAGAAGAGAGTGAATGTATATTAATATAACAAATAATTGCTGTGCAGTATAATTAATTAAATATTATATGTTGTACGTTATAGCTGAGAAATGCAGTGTGAAAAATTGACTTCCATCCTAAACGCTGACAGAAAATTGACTGCTGGCCGTTGTGCATGTGACCTCTGTGCACGAGACCAGCACTGTGAATTAAATATGTAACTTTCCTGTCATTCAGTAGACCAGTGGTTCTCAAACTCGGTCCTCAGGACCACACACGGGTCACGTTTTACAGATCACCCAGCAGGTGCACAGGTGTATTCATTACTCACTGACACATTTTAAAAGATCCACAGGTGGTTATAATTATTTCACTTTTGATTCTGGGAAGAGACCTGGAAAACATGCACTGTGTGGGGTACTGAGGATTGAGTTTGAGAACCTGTGCAGTAGACACATATCTACTCAATTTACCACCTGTTGCTATGTGGCAGTCCTATTCCCTAGAACAAATAAAATTTGCAGATTATAGATTCCTGCAAAATACTTTGCTTATGTTGACTTTAGGGTAGGGTTCAGTAATCCAAGTATTATGAATCTCAGAGAAAATTCACAATTGAATCATACCAGGAACATGAAGCTCAGGAGAGTATAGTGAATTGGTTGATAACGAGTCAATTGTTTATAGATACTTAAAGAGTCGATTGATAAGGAGTTGTGAGGATTTAATGGCTCCTCACTGGAATGTGGCCTTAAAGGCTGATATATGCTTGGCTAGTAGCAGTCTCGAGGACTGGTATGCACTTGGCTAGTTGCAGCCTGAATAGCTGGTATGCACTGAATTGCTGTACAAGTTTATTGCTTGCATGCATATACAGACAATGAATTGCAATTGAAACAGATGAGTTGCAAATTGGAGATAGGGCACATAACAACGAATAGCAGTGCAGACAGCTGGGTGTTTATTTAGCTGATTGTCCACACAGCCACAGAAAAGCTGCTGAGAGTGCTGGAATGAATAAACAAAAGTTCACAGAACTAAAGTGCAGCAGACACTGCCAATGTACTTGCTGGGAATCCACACGGACACTGAAATGTGGCAAACTCTGCTCTGTTGTCACTTGCAGGTAGATCACACACACGCTAGAAAGTGGCAGTCACTGCTTAGATGTAACTTCCAGGGAGATCACAGAAACGAGGAGCTAGAACACACAGGAGGATAACCTCTCACTATAACTGGAAGCCACAACAAACACTATAGCCGGCATGGAGTGAAGGGCTGGCTGTAACTTATGTGATGCAGGATCCAATCAAAGGCATTTCCTGCAGAGAGTCTTGCCTAATGACTGCTAGTGTGCACCTGAGCTGTTCACACAGACAAGACATTATTAATTAGTGTGCAGGTGAATCCAGCACACAGACAAACAGCTAGAGCTGTATACAGACAAGACAGGAATCCGGCTGCCTGTAACAGCCGGAACATGGATCAGGACAAGATGCAGTATCCCAGTGACAACTATAGCTGGGACCTGCCACCAAGATAATCCGCTATCGTGGATCCTAAGATAGAGTTGGTAGAAAACCAGTTTGCCATGCAGTAGAGGAGACGAGTAGAGAGATAAGGGAGAATAGGTTGATTAGTGTGTCATCCACATTGAGGTGAAGCTGGAGGCCAAATGAGCGAATAAGTCAGTGATTCCCAACCTCGGTCCTCAAGGCACACTAGCAGTCCTGGTTTTGGTTATATCCATGCTAAAGCACAGATGGTTTAATCAGAATAACTGAGGTACTAATTAAGTAGCCTGTGCTCAAGTATGGCTATCCTTAAAATCTTCACTGTTAGTGTGCCTTGAGGACCATGGTTGGGAACCCCTGGAATAAGTTGACCAAGAGAGATGGTGTAAAGACAGAAAGTAATGGGCCAAGAAAAGTTGGGTATCGGATGCCTCCGGTCAGAATACCGACAGCGGCATCCCGACAGTTAGAATCCCAACTCCCAAAGGTAAGTAGCCCAACCCCTAATCCTCCCCCTAACCACCCCTTCCACAGCCTAACCCTAATACTAAATCTAACCCTAATTCTTACTGTCTTACTGTTGGAATACCGGCAGTCGGGATTATGATCGCGGGTCCCTATAGTAACCAGGCTAACCTGGTCATTATTGACAAGGTTGGCCAGCATTCATGGGCTAAGGATACTGAACTTAAACCTCTATACGCTCCTGCCTATACCTTCTAAAAACCTGCCTATACCTTCTAAAATGTACGCTATTTGCGTGCGCAGTCAAACAGTAAAATAAAAACTTCAGACCTTGAACATGTGTTTCCAAAGCACAAAGTATTATTCAAGCAAAGTACAGATAGTTACATGCTGTGATCTAAGTACAATTTACTGCAAAGAAATTATACAGACCCAAGATACAGTAATACATACGCACGAGCTGTGGGACCAGATTCCAGCATCAGCAAGAAACCTCCATCAACAGCATCAGCATGAAGACTCCAGATTGGGGTCAGAACACACATATAAATATACCCTTACAGAAATAGACTATACAATAGAGAGGTTTGTTGTGATCCCATTGGTTCTCCATCGCTGTGCTTCTGTTACAGGACATTTAACAGGTCGATTCAAATGGACACAGATCAGCCTCCGACAGCCTATTGTCTCCTCTATTCCCCCTGCATGCAAATCTAAGATGTTAATTTTACAAAGTACATTTTAGTGTTTTAACTCTCTACTGTTCATAAGTTGAGAATGCAGGTTGCGATCTTCTCACCGATGATACCGGAAAGCTGTTAAGAAAGAGTCGATCAGTACAACACCAAACACTGCTTATCATGTACTAAACCTTAGATACCAAATACGGGGTATTATGCATTCACTAATGTGCGACATGTTAACAGCGCAACTGTGCGTAATGTGCAGTGTTTATGCATGTGATTCTATTTATGATGGATTTAATATATATATATATATATATATACACACATATATACACTCCATACTAACATTTTTAAACTGCAATGCAATGTGTTATGGTCAGTGAGCTTCACTCTCAAACAGGGTGGAGACCCCCCGCCGATTGCTGGTGCCATCCTGTCTGAGAGTGAGTTTAAAAGCTTTCTTCTGCCTAATTAGGATACCTGTATCAGTTCTTTTCAAGCAGATTTCTTACCATTGTTCATTCAGTCAAATTCAAGTGTCTGGGTCATATTACAATTGCCACAGCTACACCTGTCCACATGTGGGGTCTCTCCCTTTACATGCAAAAACACCCACAGCTCCTGGTGTATTGTCTTTTCTAATTACTTATCTTAGGAAGCTGTTTTTCTAGACTCTGCGTGAATACTGTATTTGTTATGGTATTTTTTATGCAAGGTTGTCCTAAGATACATCAGGGTATGGTTTCTGAAAGGATTATTGAAACATTGCCATATGTATTGAGCTCGTGAGCTGTAACTTAAAATGGCGCTAGGTGGCCATTCGCAAAATGGCGTCATTTCGATCTAATTTTAAGCTGATCTTGTCTCAGCCAATTATCCAGCTTCGACAGTCCACCCTTTGATAGCAAACAACATGCTATCCCATTCTCGTTTTAAAAATATTTAGGCTTCCATTTTGATATATTATTTAATGTTATTATGGGATGGCACAAGGTGGTTCTTAATCCATCAATAATGTGTCTCTGGGAGGGGACATAAAACTACCATTTTACGCACACCGCGGATCTTGGAAGATCATGGGAGTGATGTGGGGATGCATCAATCCTATAAAGGCAGTCTTGAGGGGGAATAGGGATTTACATTATTTGAGGTGTTTTTAAAATATAATTTTAATAATACATTTTATGCATGTCTAAATATAATACATTATATGATGGTATTTCCTAGTTCAGGGTTGTAATGCAGTTCTATATTCACCCCAGTATTCATATTGTCATTGCTGACCACCATCATAATTTCGTTCTTTTGTTTTACCTTATCTTTACATTTTACACACTTCACCACAGTAGGGACACACCGGACACATATGCCAATTACTATGATGACAACCAGTCTGAGGATCAGGAGTTTAACTATGCTTGCGACCATTTCCTGGACCCATTTCCCTAGGCCTGAGAACCATTTTGCTGGGTTCAACCATGAAACCCACTCCTCTACCTTCTCCTCCACTTCAGCCACTGAAGCATTATGGTTCTTCCGAAATTCCCATTTTAGCTGCAGAATTTTCATCCATCTTTCGGTCTATCACCTCCTTGGGGTCGCTGGTATCATTGGTGACATAGGTGCAACACTTCACTCCAAATTGGGTGGCCAATGTTACGCAGTACCCTGCAGTGACAGCGGTTAAATAATTTAACACTAGCCTATGTTGCACCAGTTCTTTCTTGTACGCTTGCAATTCCCTACCTGTATACCTGTAGGTGTCATCATACATCTCGGTGATATTATCTATCAATTCAGCAAGGTCCTGAATATATCTAAAATTTTATGTTTCCCGAGCGATCCTGGTGGGATCCAGTGCTACTAAAACTTGAAAGCCAGTTGTCTCACTAATTAACTGAGTGGCTTTATGCACATCACCATGTATCATATTTCTTTTGCCTCTGTGTTCATACTGCATGTGATGATATGGTGATGGTGTGTTTTTATGAATACCAAGCATTTCAACATGTGTAAGGGTCATAATATCTGGAAGTATTCTTCCCAAATAACATAACAATTATGGTACTAAGATTGGTCAGACACTCCCCTGATTTGGCATAGTACTCCTCCTCTCGACTCCACTTCATTGATATCACTATCAGCTCCCCTCTCCATCCTCTGTCCTCCATCACAGAAACTGGATATCCCCAAACAGATCATCACGACAGAAACTCTGGAAGAAAGAACTAGGATGACCACAGCAGACCACTCCATTGCTGGAAGCACTGATCTACACATTTCTTTAGCTCAGGTATCTCACCGCACATTTTAACCCTCCCGGAACAGGCTCGCAAACGACAGGTTCACATTATCTGCCTCGACTCCACCCCGTATCTCCACCGGTTGGTTGACCTTTCTACAGTGAGTGGAATGCAGGTATCTCTCTCAGCCACCTTCAGCAACACCTGATATGGACCTTCCCACCGATCTACCGGACAACCTGAGCATAAGAAATTTTATATCATAACAAATTCTCCAGGTTTGACATCATGACAATTTGCTTCTGGCATATCAGGTGACAACAATTTCAGTTTCTGCTGCTGCTGTTTTAACTGCTTACTCATTGATATAAGATACTTTACAGTTACCTCGTTGTTACCTTTCGAATATTCCTGCGGACTTATAATCAAATGAGGTTGTCTACCAACAGTATTTCAAAGGGGGACAGATTTAGAGGGGGCCTGGGGGTGATCCTGGTGCTACTATTACTCATCAACTTACACTTGCTTCTGGATGACCACACCTGTGAAATGAGTATCCCTATACTCTAGGAATACCGTATCATACAACCTTCTGTACAATTAAACCCTGTTATTAATAGCTACTGCTCTAGGTAGTGTCTCAGCCCCTGGGTTTGGACAGTTTCCCAAGTACTTGACCTTAGCCTGCTATGGCTGCAATTTGTCCTTAGCAACCTTGTGCCCTGTGTGTGAGAGATGAAGCACAACAGTTTAGTATCATTTAAACATGGTATAAATGAAACAGGGCATAACAATAAATTGTCCACATATTGTATCAGAGCACAGATCTATTGGCAGGTTGAAAAGATTGTAAACAGTCGTAGAAGGCATGGGAGAAAATACTGGGGTTGTCTATGAACCCATGGGACACCCGTGTCCATATGTAGTGTACACCTCCCCCTATGTGAAAGCAAAAAGATACAGTCAGGGTGTTAGGACACAGGGAAGAAAGCAGAACAGAGATTGGGTATCAGTTACGTCAATTACCATTACCGGTTTTTCCCTAGTACTTCCCGTCAACCTCTCTATCTGTAGACCACAGGTATGACCTGACTCCTAGCGTTGGCTCCCACTCTCCAATAAAGCATTAACAGCCACAATTGGAGCTGATGCCTGTTGGAGGTTTCCTGCATTCTGTGTATATCCCTTATGAGGGTATACAGGTACTGTCTGGTTTGGGATTCCTACATTCTTCACTTTGCAGCACTTAGGTGTCCCATTTGGCTGCAGTTAAAACATTTTTGTGAGCAGGGTGGATGAAAGGATTGTTGTGGGGGTTGAGCAGGAGGGAAAGGTGGTGGGTATGAGTAAGGTTATTGAGGGAGAGGATAGTATGGGAATTGTGGTTGTGTGTGATAAGTGGGTAGGGCTGTGTTTGCGGTGGTGTAGGATTAGTGAGGACGTGTAACTGTTCAGGTGCAGGTGTGGATGCAGGTGTGTCTGCTGGCTGTGATGTTACCGTCATTCCTTCTAGAGCTTGAATACTGACAGCCATTAGTTTCTCGCTCTGGATCTCTCTCTTTTTAGAGATGTTTTTGTTGTGTTCTATGGCAGATTCTATGAGGGTACCTATTGTGACTCCCCTCCAGCCAGGCTGTGAGGTCTGAACCCGGGTCTTTAGGTTCTCTTTGAGACCATCCATGAGTACAGTGACAATCATTCCCCTGTGGTGAGTGCTATCTTTAATATCTTCTAACCCAGTGTACTGGGTGATAGCCTGCAGAGCCCGGTCGCAATAATCTTCTGCAGATTCACTCTCTTTTTGTTTTATGGTGAAGATTTTGTTCCAGTTAACTACTACTGGAAAATATATACCCAATTGAGTTACAATGCAGGAAATGTTATCTTGATTAATTTGGTCTGTTAAGGGAACGTCTCCATCCAATACACAATCCGTGATAAATTTTGTCACGTCAATATTGTGTGGAAGACAAGCCCTTAACACTACTCGCCAATCTTTGTTAGTTGGCTCGTGGGAACTACCTAAATTTCTCAAAACTCTTTGACATTTGGCTAATTCCTTTTTGGGATCGGGGAAATCATTCATTATGGAATTTAGCTCCGCTCTTGTCCAAGGACAGTGCACTACTACTTCCCTTGTGGGCACTACTCCGTTCGCATCCGCATTCCCATTTGGAACAGTTATTGTCCAGATGGGATGCAGACCGGCCGCACTGCTATATTTGACCTTATTACCTGGCTGGGGGTTTAGTCTGTTGCTGCAACGTATAGTATTAACAACGTCCTCTACGGGTGCAGAGGATGATAACACTTCCCGTGCTGTTACTGATGGAGATGGTGGCACCACTTGTGCTTGTCGTGGTGCAGCATCTAACATGTGTACAGCATGGGAAATGGCAGACATGACAATAGGCTCATTATCCACATCATAAACATTTTCCTTATGGTTACTTAAGAGAGGGTACAAATTGCTTGCTACATTTTTATGGGTTTTTTCAATAACTGTACCTGCACCCCCATCCACATAAGGTGGTGGTGGTGCACGTGAACTACTGGCAATACCTTCCGCAATGCTACCTTGCCACACGTGAGCGCTGTTTTGCGGCTCGCACGCATTGCAATTTAGTGCCGTGAGCGTACTTTCTGGCAATGCATTTGCAACGCTAGTTTGCGTCGCTTGCACATTTTTAAGCCACGCATCCCCTTCATGCTGCCACAACTTTAAACATTCGTTATGTTTTACCTTTTTCACTCGAGAACGCATCAGGCTGATGTGATCCCGGACATTATTTAATACATCTTTATCAAAACTACCAATTCTGGGAAACGGCCTAACACTCTTCATCGTTATCTTAAACCATACGTCACAATACCTTATTGCATAAGCACCATACTTAGTATGCATAATACGACGGACCGATCCAAGCGGCGCTTTCATTAGCAGCACATCATTGTCTAACATTTCTATTGTTTGCGTGGCTCCCATCTTGGAACAACTCCTACGTTTTTCAATAAAAATTTAAACCGGTGAAAAGACAGTCAAGATACTTTCACTAACCTGCGGTTGCCTTTGATAAAGGGTATATCCGCAAACCCTATGGAGGACCTCTAGACGCCGCCACTCAACTATGGAAGAAAGGCCGCTTCCACGCAGTAATCCCTTTTTGAGTACTTTCCAACTGCAAGGGGGCAGTTGATTTTGTCCACCCTCTCACCAGTTCACAATCATAGTTTAACCCAAAACTATGCGGTTCAATTATAGTGCTCAAATAAGCCTAACAGATCACACACATTGATTACTGAATACTATAATCACACTGGGAGCCGAACCCTAACAAAAATAACAACCCATACACCTGCCTTGTGTAAAGTAAACGGTAAGCTGCTACCGAGTTACTAGGCCAACTCCTGCGCCTAGCACTTAAGGGTCCTACGATACCCTTAACATTTAGGTCCCGTGTTACACCCTAAAAAAATACTCACAGTTCCACACTTTTTTCCTGCGCAGAAAAATACACGTTAACTCAGTTATTGGCAACAATTGATAATGTAAACTCAACGGCTTTGTTTAAACACATGGCAGCACAACCGGAAATACGTATACGCTATTGTATGACTAGTCGCATACACAATACTGTGACTACTACACAACCATATGACTTACCCTTAGCTGCGTACGTAAAAGTGCATCTCTTGCTGTGCACGCAAACATGCGACTCAGCCGCGTATGCAATACTGCGGCATCCTTTTTAGCGTGAAATTCTATCAACAAAGGAAAACAAACTTTTTCCTTTCTTGTCCCTGGATTCTAGTCAGCGTACCTTGACTCACACGATAACGGATAGTGATCTCTCAGCATCAAGTGGTTGCAGGTAAACCCTGCGTGTGGCCACTCCACCCTTTGGTGAGAGATGGATAACCGTATGTTTATTGTGTGAATTGGTAAGTGACCTCACTCGATGAGCCCCCAACTAAGGATACTGAACTTAAACCTCTATACGCTCCTGCCTATACCCTCTAAAAACCTGCCTATACCTTCTAAAATTTACGCTATTTGCGTATGCAGTCATACAGTAAAATCAAGACTTCAGACCTTGTGTTTCCAAAGCACAAAGTATTATTCAAGCAAAGTACAGATAGTTACACGCTGTGATCTAAGTACAAGTTAGCGCAAAGAAATTATACAGACCCAAGGTACAGGTATACATACGCACGTGCTCTGGGACCAGATTCCGGCATCAACAAGAAACCTCCATCAACAGCATCAGCATGAAGACTCCAGATTGGGGTCAGAACACACATATATATATACCCTTACAGAAATAGACTATACAATAGAGAGGTTTATTGCGATCCCATTGGTTCTCCATCGCTGTGCTTCTGTTACAGGACATTTAACAGGTCGATTCAAATGGACACAGATCAGCCTCCGACAGCCTATTGTCTCCTCTATTCCCCCTGCATGCAAATCTAAGATGTTAATTTTACACAGTACATTTTAGTGTTTTAACTCTCTACTGTTCATAAGTTGAGAATGCAGGTTGCGATCTTCTCACCGATGATACCGGAAAGCTGTTGAGAAAGAGTTGATCAGTACAACACCAAACACTGCTTGCTTATCATGTACTAAACCTTAGATACCAAATAATCTTTTATTTCACAGCATTAGTAATAAATGGATATAACTTGAATCTTAAACTTTGAAGCTATGGAACATTTTACGGGAATGTGCAGTGTGTAAGTATTAGGGGTTTGAGAAAAGACGCTAGTTAACTTGGGGCAGATGCGTACGCATGAAGCTAATAAACAGCGTTAGCATGCGGGGTATTATGCATTCGCAACTGTGCGTAATGTGCGGTGTTTATGCATGTGATTCTATTTATGATGGATTTAATATATATGTATATACACTCCTTACTAACATTTTTAAACTGCAATACAATGTGTTATAGGCAGTGAGCTTCACTCTCAAACAGGGTGGAGACCCCCCGCCGATTGCTGGTGCCATCCTGTCTGAGAGTGAGTTTAAAAGCTTTCTTCTGCCTAATTAGGATACCTGTGTCAGTTCTTTTCAAGCAGATTTCTTACCATTGTTCATTCACTCAAATTCAAGTGTCTGGGCCATATTACAATTGCCACACCTGTCCGCACGTGGGGTCTCTACCTTTACATGCAAAAACACCCACAGTTCCTTGTGTATTGTCTTTTCTAATTACTTTTCTCAGGAAGCTGTTTTTCTAGACTCTGCGTGAATACTGTGTTACGGTATTTTTTATGCAAGGTTGTCCTAAGATACATCACGGTATGGTTTCTGAAAGGATTATTAAAACATTTCCATATATACTGAGCTCGTGAGTTGTAACTTAAAATGGCGCTGGGTGGCCATTCGCAAAATGGCGTTGTTTCGATCTAATTTTAAGCTGATCTTCTCTCAGCCAATTATCCAGCTTCGACAGGGCGATGGTCGATATTGACCATCCGTGCCCGCATATCGACCATCATTTGGGGGTTGGAAGGGCCCACAAACAGGACGCTATGAACGATAACGATATGATCGATATCATTATCGTTCTTAACGTCCTGTTATATCTGACCACGTGTACGCACCATTATTGTGACGCACCTTTCAATAATTTTTCACTAAATCAATAAAGACCTCTAGTGCAATCACATATATGACTGTAGAAGAAGCAGTGATGGCACAAGTTTCCTTGGAACCCTAGGCCCCCACGGGGTGATAACTCCTCTATAGGTGCTACCCCATTCTTCCCTTTTGTGTTCTACTTTCCAGGCTGTGACATCATAGCCATTACTTACTTTAAGTTACCAAAATGCTAGCCCCCTACCAATTCCACAATAGCACTTATATCCAAATATTAACAATGTCTAATGGTGCATACACACGGTCAGATATAACAGGATGATAAGAACGATATCGATCATATCGTTATCGTTCATATCATCCTGTTTTTGGGCCCTTCCAACCCCCACACGATGGTCAATGCGCAGGCACGGAGGATCAATATTGACCATCGCCCGTGCATGCAGGCCAACCTGGTCGATATCGACCAGGTTAGCCTGGTTACTACAGGGACCCGATAGTAGTTTGGGGGTTGGTGCATGTGCTGGATGTTCGATATCAGACATCCAGCACATGCAGGACAATCAGACAACATTAACTTTATCATTGTCTGATCTCTCCGTGTGTACAGAGCTTAATTTTTACACATGCACTATTTGTGTAATTTTCATGTATTCTAATTTATCTTGTGGTCCTGACAGAGGTATACCTAGGACTTTGTAGTGTAGCTGCTTCCCGCTAGACTCTATTACCTGCATGGCTCTCACCCCTTGCTGCAGGCCTGGTGTCCTCCTGACGGTTACTGCACCTCAGATCCATGGGTGCTGCCATATTCAAATGATGTAATCTGGAAATCCAGCCAATCCTATAAGGCAGGTCCTGGTTATATAAGTGGCCAGGCCAAAACACGTGCATGAGGGCCCAATTTAATCCCTCAAGTACTCGCAATAACTTGCTAGTACAATGAGGGGTGGGTTAAGAGAGGAGGGGGCCCATGTGCAGCCTCTGTGTAGGCCCTCTCGTCTCTGGCAGCGCAGTAAAATACGGCTTTGTACCAGAGTCTACTGTGTATGCGCAGGTCTCCCTAGGAACATGGCGCCCTGGAGACATCTGTACTGCACATGCGCAAATCACCGGGAAAATGGCCACCATGCCATTCTGCAGCACCAGCCAAAGCAGGACCCCAGAGAGCTAAGTATAGTTATATGAGTACAGGGTGTGCGCCCCCGGAGCCAGGAGCCTGTGTGCACCGCACACCTTGCACCCATTATAGATACGCTAATGACCATTGCGCATTCCTGATATTCTGCTGGATAATCCTGCTGACCTGCATTGTGCAATTAAAAAATACTGTGGTTTAATCCTGCTAACTGGTACTGTGCAATCCTGATGTCCTGCTGTACTTACATTGTGCTATCCTGAAATTTGATACTTGTATTCTAAATGAAATGACTCTGCATACTTGCACCTTGTATATTGTGGACTCTTGATAGCTGTACCTGTGAAGCAGTCCGCTACTATTGTTGCCTCCTATAAATCGTGATATTAAAGCTTCTGATTTTAGTCTGCATGAAGAGTAGGGGTCCTCACCTGAAGCCAAATCTAGTGTTGTGACATGTGGGCCCTATAGCAACATTTTGAAGGGGCCCCATCTAAATATTTCTAGAGCACAGGTTCTCAAACTCTGTCCTCAGGACCCCAAATAGTGCATGTTTTCCAGGTCTTCTCACAGATTCACAAGTGAAATAATTAGCTCCACTTCTGGATCTTTTAAAATGTGTCAGTGAGTACAGAATACACCTGTGCACATGCCAGGTGATCTGGAAAACGTGACCTGTGTGGGATCCTGAGGACCAAGTTTGAGAACCACTGCTCTAAACAATTCATATGAGTGTTCTAGCAAATCAGAAAACATACAGCAAAGTGAATGAGACTACAATAATACATTTACAGCTTACAACAAAATAATATCTCTAATTTAGTATCTGCCTGGTTGGTTTGGATGCTTGTTTTCCTGCAGATGCCAGCAGAGTTATATTTAATGGAGTTTCTGAGTTTAAAACATAAATGTTCTCTGCTTCTGTATTCCCGTCTAACATTCTGCTATGCTGGATATTTATATGGAATGAGTTCCAACCAGACAGCATCTCCTTTACTTCTGCCCTCTAGTGGCTTGTCAGAGTAACAATGTATTATAGTTATATTGCAAAGCAATGTTCTGTATATGTTTTACGATCACAACAGAATAGTTACATTTTGTGTAACCTGCAAAACAATACTTATTGAGTATACTGGTAGTACACAAAACATGGGACTATTCAAAGCATTTTTGTAAGATAAGCATATTTGGCTATGATTCCTCTTAAATTGACAATTTAAAACCTCTGTATACACTGAAAAAGGCAGGTTCAGTAGTATAGGGAGAAGACAGCTTCTATGGGATATATATATATATATATATATATATACACACACACACAAAATCACAATTACCCACAATGCGCTAATGTCTTTAAAACAATTAATACAGGTTAAGTCTCCCATATCCAAAATGCATAGGACCAGAGTTATTTTGGATATCGGAATATTCCGTATTTTGGAATATTTGCATACCATAATGAGATATTTTGGAAATGGGACCCAAATCTAAACACAGATTGCATTTAAGTTTCATATACACAAAGCATGCAGGTAATTTTAGACAATATTTTTAATAATTTTGTGCATTAAACAAAGTTTGTATACATTGAAGCATCAGACAGCAAAGGTTTTACCATCTCAGTCATGCTCAAAAAATTCCGTATTTCAGAATATTTGGATATGGGAGACTCAACCTGTATAATTAATCAAAAATACTTAGTCAATATAGGCTGCAATGCCAAGGTCTACATTTGTCCTTGGACTGGCAAAAAGACAATTTAAATTGAATTTGGGGGTCTTTAGGATGCGCCACCACAATGTCTTTATACTCGTTGAAATAACACTTCAATACCTTGGATGTATATGCTCCTTGGAGACGTTCTCTGAGATGGAGGATTTGAGAGGATTTCTTCTTCAGATTTCTATAATGAGACCCTCACACCAGAATTCACTCAAAAGACCGAATCAATTTCTTTTATATCTTTTAAAATTACTTTATTCATTAAAGTTTTAAAATGGATCTTACATAGCAAATGCAGAGTGATTTAGGTGGGCCAGCTGTTGTTAAATTTGATGTGTATTCACCAAGTGTGCCCACCTTTCATTATTGCATTAATCACCCAATGCATTTTGGGGTTTCTCAAGTTTTGGGAGCCAAGAAGCTCCTATACAGCAGCTTGGTGCAAGAGTTTTTTTGCGACTTTGCTTCACTAAAACCGCCACTGCTCGGCTCCCTTTTGTCACAGATGAATTGTACATACACCTAAATCTTCCTCAACCAATGCTGTATATAATGAGAACCCCATAAAAATCCATCCAGTGGTTCAAGAGGTCAGGCCGAATGAACAGACCCCTAAAACAGGGACTTTATTTTTCTCTCTCCCAATATATATATATATATATATATATACTGTACATATACACACATATATATATATATAGAAGCACAGACGGTGCGGCACTCAGGACTCGAATACACAAATAAATCAGACACGAAGTTGTGAAGTTCAACGTTTCAATCCATGTTAGATTGTCATCAGGACATACAGAATGAAAAAAGCATCTTACCTTTAAACACTCACCCAGCAAGTTAATCGTGACACCAGCAGAACCCCGGGCCGTGCACGGGAAGCGGGAGGCACAGAATGATGACGTCGTCGGCGCATCAATGCCGCGCACGTCAGTGACAAAAACCATCACCATGGAAACTTGTAACAGAGGCAGTACACTGTAAATAACACGAAAAAGTATATAACAGACATAATATACAAAATACAAAAAGTATGATACCAGGGCCGCAACTAGGGGGGGGGCTAGAGGTGCACGTGCACCGGGTGCTGGATAGCAGGGGGTGAAAAAAAGCTGACTCGCGTGGCTTGGGGGCTGTAGATGCAGAAAACGGCCATTCTAAAATTGCCTGACGAGTATGAAACCCCCTGGCAACGAGCATGTAACCATTGGCAACGAGCATAAACCCCATGGCAACGAGCATGGAAACAGTAATGAGCATAAAACCCCTGACAAAAGCAGGTAATTTTAAAGTAATTAGAAGCCTTACTGTGGGGTATAAAATGGTGTTGGGCAAATATGTAAGTGGCACTTTGGTAATAGGTATTACAGTGTGTGGCATAATGTGTTAAGAGCATTATGGTGTGTGGAATAATGTAAGTCACTATACCAGGGACATCTGAGTAGTGCACTGCCTTATGGAGGAGCAAGGACAAAATCCAGGTACAGGAAGGGAGGGGGCACAAAATTGCTGCCTTGCACCGGGTGACAGATATCTTAGTTTTGGCCCTGATGATACTGTTGAGTTAAAAAACCCTGCGGATGCCAGTTAATCATAATTAGCAGCAGAAATCTTTACTGATCAAATCGGCAACACCGCATGTCAGAATAACCCAGGACGCCCTGCAACCATAAATATATTGATATTTAAGCTAATAGAAAATGACAAAAGTGACTTATTCATCATTAAAGCAAGATAAAGGTAAAACATCGTTTAAACCTTTAGGCGTAATCACATCCAAGAAGTGGATCCAAAATGCTTCACATTTTAAAAGAGCCCTATTCCTATCACCACCTCTTTTAAGTGGCGGAGTGTGGTCAATCATTCTATAGTGTGGTCAATCATTCTATAGCGAAGACTCGCCAAGTTATGTCCCGCCTCCACAAAGTGGGGAGCCACCGGTTGATCGCTGGTGCCACTAAGTAATGCTTTTCTAATCGAGGATCTATGTACCGCCATCCTCTCTTTGAATTTGCGGGAGGTCTTACCAATGTAGGTGAGACCACAGGGGCATAGAATTTGATACACTACATATACAGATTCACAAGTAAGATGATATCTAATCCGTAATTCTTTGCCCGTATGGGGATGATAAAAAGTGTCACCAGTAACCAAAAAGCTACAGGTTACGCACATACACCTGAAGCAACCAAGCTTCCTAGGTAGAAAGCTTTTTATCGGGGTTTTACCTCTACCGGTGATATCACTCTTAACTAAGAGGTCCCTTAAATTGCTACCTCTAGAGTAGCAAGGGCGTAGTGAATGATCAGCAAGTTGTAATTCACTGTCAGTCTGGATAAAATTCCATAGCTTCTTAGAGATATTATTGATCTGTGGGGATAGCAGGTTATATTGTGTGACCCATGTAACTTTATTACTTTTGTCACCCTTTATTTTTCTAAGTAATAAATCTTTTTGTTCCAAGGACAACACTCTTTCCTTAAGTTATAATAAGTTACTACGTTCATAGCCCCTAACCGCAAAACGATCAATTAATTCATTAATTTGACTCTCTGCTGTTTCTGTAACATTATTAATTCTCCTCAGTCTAATCATTTGTGAATACGGAATACCATATTTTAAACTTTTGGGGTGACAACTACTTGCGTGTAGAAAAGTATTCCGATCAGTACTTTTACGGTAGACAGTAGTATTAATCACAGATTCTTGCACTGAAAGTTGAACATCAAGAAACTCAATAGTATTCTGATGCATCTTATACGTAAATTTGACAGGACTGAGGGAAAGATTATGGGAGTCAAATAACAGTTTTAAATCATCACAAGGGCCAACCCAAATGAAAAACAGATCATCAATGAATCGTTTGTAAAACAAAATCCTAGATGAAATCATGTTATCAGAGAAAAACAAGTGCTTCTCAATGTCAAACATATATATGTTGGCATATGTCGGTGCCACGGAAGAACCCATGGCACATCCCTTTGTCTGTAGAAAAAATTCTCCATCAAAAAGAAAAAAGTTTTTAGTCAAAACTAATTCTAAGAGATGCAGAATAATCTCAATAGATATCACATCAAATGATTTACTATCAATTAATAATCTTTTGACAGCAGCCAACCCCTCATGATGAGGAATGATCGTGTATAGGCTAGTGACATCCACTGTCACAAGCCAAATTTCATCAAGGGGTAATTTTGACCAGTTTTGACTTGTTACATAGGTACAGCTCCACTGACACATGGGACTGGACCTGGCCAGGGCACCACGCTATATTGGACTTATTCACTTCACTACAGCAAGTTTGTGATGTCCTCTGGATAATATACTTTTTTGCTCCCTCCTTTTTAGAAGGGTGACTGTGTGTTGTTTTTATTTTGGAAACCGATTACAGCTGCGTATACTGACAGTATGGCTGAGACCAGTGATACAGTGCAGTTTGACCCACTGTCTTTACCATTATATGAGACTTTGAGTTTCTCAGAATCAGAAGCTGAACAGATTTTACGTCCAGACCCACTATTCTCACAATCAGAAGCCCGTTCAGGTGATTTATTGTATCGTGACTTGCTACGTCTAAAGAAAAAAGAAATTGATTTCAGCTACCATGCGATGTCTCTTAGTGATTATTTTCGATCCAAAAAAATTCCGAGGGGCTTTCGAGTATGGAACTGCCCAACTATTGGAAGGTTTGACCCAGCCTTTTGCCGTAAATGGATCAAAATATTAAATAAATGCTCACTAGATTTAATGTTGCTGGTGATAGATCAATCAAATAAAGAGATGGAATGATCGTGTATAGGCTAGTGACATCCGCTGTCACAAGCTAAATTTCATCAAGGGGTAATTTTAATGTACCCAATAATTGAAGCAGCATCGTAGTATCTAATAAAAAGTTCGAATGATCCAAAATCAGAGGTTGTAAAATGGAGTCAAGAAAGATGGAGGTTGGTTGGAACAAGGATTTGCGGGCCGATATAATAGGCCTGCCAGGTGGTGGAACAATGCCTTTGTGTACTTTTGGGAGCGTGTACAAGATCGGAGTGATGGGGTATTCTGGCAATAGTATTCCGTACACCTCCTCATTGATAAACTGAGCATCTTTAGCCATGATCAAGATCTCCCTCAATTCCTTGATAAAGGATGTCATCGGGTCGCCCTTTAATTTACAGTACACATCAGGTTCATTAAGCTGTCTGAAAATTTCTGCTCTATAGTCACAAATGTCTTGTAATACTATAGAGCCACCCTTATCCGCAGGTCGAATAATAAGGTGTTCATTTGATCTTAAGGACTTCAATGCCCGTCTTTCTGGGGTAAGGTTATGGTGTATAGGAGTATTCTTCGATTGTCTGACAGCCTCCTTGTTTTCTAGTTCCAAAGCTCTCATGAAAACTTTGATAGATGGATTATTGGATAACGGGTCAAAGCTAGATTTCCCTAATAAAGGCTGTAATTTCTCTGGAACACCGGTAGCAGTACTAGTAGAGGTCATCTGGTTATTATTGAAATATTCCCTTAATTTTAATTTGCTGTTAATTTGTTGTTTTTCAACTTGCCACCGTAGGTCAGAGAACCCATTCGTAGGTACAAATGACAAGCCCTTTGATAAAAGGCTACGTTCACCTGTTGACAACTCATAGTTAGAGAAGTTAAAAATTATTTCTTCTTTGGTTGAATTGGGGGTTTTCTTCCACGTCCTTTGGCGCTGGTACTGGCCACCTCTACGAGTGGCTCGTTGGATAGGGTCCCCCTGGTACGGGTGAGCACCCCTAAAGGGACCGATGGATCTCTACATCTGCGATGATTGATTTCCGTATCACTGGCGGTGCTGTTTCCATCGCCAGATGTATCAGTATCCAGAGTGCTTCTGGGGTATTTCCCTCTCCTGTGGAACGGTTTTTTAACCTCAGATCTATTCCCTGTTAACCATCTGTAGATCTGGTGTTGTTCATAGTCTTTCTCCACTTTGAGGAGTTTTTCCCTTTTAAATTTAATTAAATCCCGTTTATAGATGGACACTTGGTTATTTAATTTACTTATCCAATCATCCTCTGTATCTGTAGTTAATGCTTGAATATGTTCCTTTTCAAATGCTTGAATTTTATTTTTAATTAACTCCATCTCTTTATTTGATTGATCTATCACCAGCAACATTAAATCTAGTGAGCATTTATTTAATATTTTGATCCATTTACGGCAAAAGGCTGGGTCAAACCTTCCAATAGTTGGGCAGTTCCGTACTCGAAAGCCCCTCGGAATTTTTTTGGATCGAAAATAATCACTAAGAGACATCGCATGGTAGCTGAAATCAATTTCTTTTTTCTTTAGACGTAGCAAGTCACGATACAATAAATCACCTGAACGGGCTTCTGATTGTGAGAATAGTGGGTCTGGACGTAAAATCTGTTCAGCTTCTGATTCTGAGAAACTCAAAGTCTCATATAATGGTAAAGACAGTGGGTCAAACTGCACTGTATCACTGGTCTCAGCCATACTGTCAGTATACGCAGCTGTAATCGGTTTCCAAAATAAAAACAACACACAGTCACCCTTCTAAAAAGGAGGGAGCAAAAAAGTATATTATCCAGAGGACATCACAAACTTGCTGTAGTGAAGTGAATAAGTCCAATATAGCGTGGTGCCCTGGCCAGGTCCAGTCCCATGTGTCAGTGGAGCTGTACCTATGTAACAAGTCAAAACTGGTCAAAATTACCCCTTGATGAAATTTGGCTTGTGACAGTGGATGTCACTAGCCTATACACGATCATTCCTCATCATGAGGGGTTGGCTGCTGTCAAAAGATTATTAATTGATAGTAAATCATTTGATGTGATATCTATTGAGATTATTCTGCATCTCTTAGAATTAGTTTTGACTAAAAACTTTTTTCTTTTTGATGGAGAATTTTTTCTACAGACAAAGGGATGTGCCATGGGTTCTTCCGTGGCACCGACATATGCCAAAATATATATGTTTGACATTGAGAAGCACTTGTTTTTCTCTGATAACATGATTTCATCTAGGATTTTGTTTTACAAACGATTCATTGATGATCTGTTTTTCATTTGGGTTGGCCCTTGTGATGATTTAAAACTGTTATTTGACTCCCATAATCATTCCCTCAGTCCTGTCAAATTTACGTATAAGATGCATCAGAATACTATTGAGTTTCTTGATGTTCAACTTTCAGTGCAAGAATCTGTGATTAATACTACTGTCTACCGTAAAAGTACTGATCGGAATACTTTTCTACACGCAAGTAGTTGTCACCCCAAAAGTTTAAAATATGGTATTCCGTATTCACAAATGATTAGACTGAGGAGAATTAATAATTTTACAGAAACAGCAGAGAGCCAAATTAATGAATTAATTGATCGTTTTGCGGTTAGGGGCTATGAACGTAGTAACTTATTATAACTTAAGGAAAGAGTGTTGTCCTTGGAACAAAAAGATTTATTACTTAGAAAAATAAAGGGTGACAAAAGTAATAAAGTTACATGGGTCACACAATATAACCTGCTATCCCCACAGATCAATAATATCTCTAAGAAGCTATGGAATTTCATCCAGACTGACAGTGAATTACAACTTGCTGATCATTCACTACGCCCTTGCTACTCTAGAGGTAGCAATTTAAGGGACCTCTTAGTTAAGAGTGATATCACCGGTAGAGGTAAAACCCCGATAAAAAGCTTTCTACCTAGGAAGCTTGGTTGCTTCAGGTGTACGTGAGTAACCTGTAGCTTTTTGGTTACTGGTGACACTTTTTATCATCCCCATACGGGCAAAGAATTACGGATTAGAGATCATCTTACTTGTGAATCTGTATATGTAGTGTATCAAATTCTATGCCCCTGTGGTCTCACCTACATTGGTAAGTCCTCCTGCAAATTCAAAGAGAGGATGGCGGTACATAGATCCTCGATTAGAAAAGCATTGCTTAGTGGCACCAGCGATCAACCGGTGGCTCGCCACTTAGTGGAGGCGGGACATAACTTGGCGAGTCTTCGCTATAGAATGATTGACCACACTCCGCCACTTAAAAGAGGTGGTGATAGGAATAGGGCTCTTTTAAAACGTGAAGCATTTTGGATCCACTTCTTGGATGTGATTACCCCTAAAGGTTTAAACGATGTTTTACCTTTATCTTGCTTTAATGATGAATAAGTCACTTTTGTCATTTTCTATTAGCTTAAATATCAATATATTTATGTTTGCAGGGCATCCTGGGTTATTCTGACATGCGGTGTTGCCGATTTGATCAGTAAAGATTTCTGCTGCTAATTATGATTAACTGGCATCCGCAGAGTTTTTTAACTCAACAGTATCATACTTTTTGTATTTTGTATATTATGTCTGTTATATACTTGTTCGTGTTATTTACAGTGTACTGCCTCTGTTACAAGTTTCCATGGTGATGGTTTTTGTCACTGACGTGCGCGGCATTGATGCGCCGACGACGTCATCATTCTGTGCCTCCCGCTCCCCGTGCACGGCCCGGGGTTCTGCTGGTGTCACGATTAACTTGCTGGGTGAGTGTTTAAAGGTAAGATGCTTTTTTCATTCTCTATCTCCTGATGACAATCTAACATGGATTGAAACGTTGAACTTCACAACTTCGTGTCTGATTTATTTGTGTATTCAAGTCCTGAGTGCCGCACCGTCTGTGTTTCTTTTTACCTATTTTGTGGGGGCACCGGACCAATTTATCTTTGTTATTTGAGTGCCGGACCAGTTTTGACTTGTTATATATATATATATATCTCCACAAAGTGTGCGGCACTCCAGGTACAAAAAACTTCAAACAAGGGATGTGGCTTTAGTCATCAACATTTCAGTTTATCCACCAAACTGTTTTCAAGATGTACAAAGTATAAAACATCCTACCTTAATATACCATCACCCAACACCATGTGAAGATCCACCGGCTTGGCGTCTTGAACACAGCGCCCGCTGATGTCACTGGCGCTTTAAGCCGACATCATCACATTCTCCCGAAGCCGCGCACACCACGTGACAATTAAAATAATCCCGTCACCAAGCAACAATAAGCAATGAACCACTGTCGGAGGAAAAATAGATAATACATTTATTTTTCTATTTAAATATAAACTTAATATGCGCCTGAATTTATTACTAGTACACTATGATCCACTTTCAGATGTTAATCAAAAAGTGTGCAACTCATCATAATGACTGTAGCAACATAATTAAATAGACAAAGATATTGCAACCTAATAAGAACATTCAATCACCACATCTAATTTACTTATCTACTTACAATAACTCTGTATGTTACTCACATCGTTGTTAAGAAGATTAGTTAATAAGGAACTTAAAAAAGGTTATTGAGACATAGTTGCTTTAATGTATGAATCAATCCAAAAGAAACATTTAAAGACTGTCTCAATCACCCAAAAAATCCTTTAAATAATGGATTGGTTAATAATAGACAACATAAGGAGCATGGACCAAAAAGGAAGGGGGATGGTCATCACGTCATATGTATAGCGGCCCATGTTCATCAATTTATAGGAAGCAGGATAAAGGCATATTGTCATTTAACCCCCATGGTGAAATCACATTTAATTTATGGATCCAGAATGCTTCTCGTTGCAAGAGAGCCTTATTACAGTCACCAACACGTATTGATGCTGGAATGAAATCGATCATTCTGTATCTAAGAGTAGTTAATTGATGACTATACTCTAAAAAATGACAAGCTACTGGTTGATCGCTCGTTTTATGTGTCAGGGCTAGTTTGATGGAAGATTGATGAACCGCGATCCTCTCCTTGAACTTTCTTTTTATTTTTCCAACATAGGTTAGACCACATGGACAGATAATTTGATAAACAACATAATTACTGTTACAAGTCAAATGATGGCGAATCATACATTTTCTACCAGTGTGGGGATGATTAAATGAATTCCCCCGAATCAGGAATTTGCGCATGTTACGCATCCGCATTTAAAACATCCTTTCTGTTTAAGTGATAAAAACTGTATATGTCCTGATAAATCTTCTGAGATAAAGTTTGCTTTCACTAGGATATCTCAAAGATTTTTAGCCCTAGAATAACATGGCATAATCAGTGCCTCCCAATCCCAAGTCGGGATCTGAAGAAATCAGGGGCCATAATTTTTTGGATGCTTTATTGATTTCAGAGGACAGTGTGTTATATTCAGACACCCATGTAAATTCGTCTTCATTTTGTATTTCTTTTCCTCTAGCCGTTGCTCCCTATTCAAATTTAAAACTCTCTGTTTAGTGGTTTCCAAATGCTGTCTATTATACTGTAGCCATGGCTCTCAAATTTTTTAATCATGTTATCAATTTGGATAATAGCTTTTTCATAATCATTATTGATCCTAGGGACCCAGATCATTTGGGAACAGGGTAGCCCGAGTTTTAAACTTGTGGGGTGGCAACTCTGATATTGCAAAAGTGTATTTCGATCAGTTGATTTAGAAAACAATGTAGTTGTTATATTACCGTTATCTTTGCCAATCCTAACGTCCAGAAAGTCCATGCATTCCTGACTCATAACATATGTAAATTTTACCGGGCAGTTGGTTAGATTATGGGCATTCATGAAATCAATAAATGTCTATTGTGGATCTTTCCATAAGATCACCAAGTCATCAATGAAGCGTACGAAAAAAACAATATTGCAATTGTCATCCCTACTAAAAAAAACACCTCTTCAATTGAAAACATATATGCATTCGCATAGGCCGGGGCCACTGAGGACCCCATAGCACAACTGTTTTTTTGTTAATAAATACCATCGAATAAAAATAAATTTTTAGTAAGGATGAGTTCAAGTAATTGAATATAAATCTCTATATGACATGGATCTAAACTACTGTCCTCCACAAGAAGTTTTCTAACTGAATCATGAACATAATCCGAATTGGCTTGTAACACAATACTACCGCCCTTATCGGCCGGTCAAATTGTTATATTTTTGTTATTAGCCAGGCCATTCAATGCTTGTCTTTCCAAACTAGATCAGGAGTATTGGTACATTTTCCTTGATTTTCTGTGTCACTACACCATCAAGGGTTCGGAGAAAAGTTTTAATCGAAGCATTAGTTGATTGGGGGTCAAAGGTAGATTTAACCCTTAATTTCTTCAATTTGTCTGGAATTTCATCCCTGACTTCCACCGTTTGAATACTCTTAATGAAAAATTCTGTCAACTTTAGACATCTATGCAGATTGAATCTCTCATCAAATGTATTGGATGGTATAAAAGAAAGCCCCTTATTCAATAGTCTGACTTCGCACTTAGTGAGGATGTGAGAGGACAGGTTAAATATTACTTCCTCCTGGGCAGTGGAGGTCTTTTGCAATGTTTTCCCTCTTGTTTTGTCCAACTCGTCAGGTATATTACCGGGTGCCATGGGGTTTCGGGTACGTGTAGTTACTCCTAAAGGGCCAGATGGTAATCTTCTCGAGTACGTTTTGGGGGCCTCGGTGTCACTAGTGCTATAGACATCTTGTGATGAGTCTGTGTCCACAGGGATCTTGGACTGATTTCTTCTAAAGAAAGGTTTTCTCCTCCCAAAGTCAGTTTGGCCACCCGATAGCCATCGATATACCTGGTGCTTCTCATAGTCCATTTCAACTTTTTGTAATTTCTCTTTTTTAAAGATAATTAGATCCGACTTATAGAGACTGATCTGATTATTCAATTTTTCTAACCAATCTACCTCTTTATCTGCCTGTATTAGGGGTAGATGGGATACCTCAAACGTATTGAGGTATCCCAGTAGGTATTTTTTTTGATTGTTCAATTACAAGCAAAAGTAAGTCATAGGAAAACTTATTTAATATGGCAATCCACTTTTTGCAGAATGCTGGATCATAGCGACCTATAATAGGGCAGTTTTTAATCCTAAAACCCATAGGGATTTTTTTTTTTGTTTTGAAGTAATCACTTAATGAGATGTCATGTAGTTAGAAGTCAACCTCTATATAAGTCTCTATATAAGGCATCAATGGATAGAGATTCAATCTCATCATCCAGTGCTTCTTTATAAATAATATATCAGGGGTTAAATGACAATATACCTTTATCGCGCTTCCTATAAATTGATGAACATGGACCGCTATACATATGATGTGATAGTGTAGTTAGGCCAGAGGTCCCTTTGGGTATCTACAGTTGTCATGTCTGGTATGTTGGAGACAACTCCCCCCTCTCCCCCCTCTTTGGTCCATGCTCCTTATGTTGTCTTTTATTAACCAATCCATTATTTAAAGGATTTCTTGGGTGATTGAGAGGGTCTTTAAATGTTTCTTTTGGATTGATTCATACATTGAAGCAACTATGTCCCAATTCCTTTTTTTAAGTTCCTTATTAACTAATCTTCTTAACAACGATGTGAGTAACATACAGTTACTGTAAGTAGATAATTAGAAGTGATCAAATAGATGTGGTGATTGAATGTTCTTATTAGGTTGCAATATCTTTGTCTATTTAAATAAGTTGCTACAGTCATTATGAGGAGTTGCACACTTTTTGATTAAACATCTGAAAGTGGATCATAGTGTACTAGTAATAAATTCAGGCGGATATTAACTTTATATTTCATTAGAAAAATTCATTTATTATCTATTTTTCCTCTGACAGTGGTTCATTGTTTAATGGCGACTGGATTATTTTTGTTCTCACGTGGTGTGCGTGACTCCGGGAGAATGTGATGACATCAGCGGAAAACGCCAGTGATGTCATCAGCAGGTGCTGTGTTCAGGAGGACAAGCTGGTGGATCTACACATGGTGTTGGGTGATGGTATATTAAGGCAGGATGTTTTATACTTTGTACATCTTGAAACCAGTTTGGTGGATAAACTGAAAAGTTGATGCCTAAAGCCACGACCCTCGTTTGAATTTTTTTTTGTACCTGGAGTGCGGCACCTCCTGTGGATATGTGAGTTACGTATTTTGGGGGCACCGGGTCATAGTGACCATCTCTAAGTGAGTGCCTTTGGATATGTGTGTGTATATATATTACATACACACACACACACACACACACATATACACAAGTTGTTGGCAAATATCTTCCACAGCTCTCAAGGTATATCTGCCAAATCTTACATAGTTGTTATTTAGTATAAAAAAAGTAAGCTATTAGACCACATAATGACAACACAACAAATCTTATATGTAAAATTCATTGGTTATGCATTCGGACACCCCTGCACCGATTGAGATTAAACCAATGTGAGTTTGTCCAGTTGGATCCTGGCCAGGTTTTAGGGGTATTAGGGTCATGGTCGGACCTCCCTTGGTGTACTCTGGTCAGAACTTTGACCCGGGGAGCCTGTTCTGGGCCTTCCACTGGATGGATTTGGATTACATCACATAATAAAACTTAACATCTTTAAGATTTAAACACGGCGTGTGTGTATGTATATATATATATATATATATATATATATATGGTACAAAAAAACAGGTTAGAATTGTGGCCCTGCCTCTTAAGTGAGTATACATTTCCTTGGTCACATGGAAAGGTATCACAATCGGGAATCAGTATGCTTCCTCCTTGAATATTGAATCACACTATACTCCTTCTCTAAACAGGTGGCTGCTTGCTCCCTAAAGAATACCGAATGGTAGGTTGGACTTTTTCTAAGGGTGAGAAGAGAGGGGCAAGGACAAGCGCCTGATAGTGTGGTAATTTCCTGAACAGCAAAACTCATAAGGTGTTCTTTATATGCGTACCGTATATACGCTTGTACATTAAGCATATCACAACAGCCGTTAGATCACAGCCATGGGGTTCCACACAGGAAATAGCCTTCAACTTTATCCTTCTAACCCAACAGATCAAGGAAACCACAAAGGGGACTATTACAACCAAACAGAACCCCTCTCAGCACAGCACCACTGGCCTCATCCAGCACCCCTCATCCAACACAGCACCCCAGGCATCATCCAAAACAGCACCCCTTTCCTAGCACAGCACCCCTCAGTCATCCAGCAGTACCCCTCTACCAACTGAGAGCTCAGATGACTTACTTAGGGCTCCATTTATAAACAATGCCTAACCCCATTAGCACTCGATAAAGGGGTTGTCATCCTTTCTGTATTTAACAGTGGTAATCTTAGATTACCACGGTTTGCCACAGCATCATTCTCACCATCTTTAGATGGCAACAGCGATGCGGTCCCCATTGGCAGCAATGGGGATCCAGAGAAGCTTTCTAGGCACTACCGGTCCCCACCGGGTTAAATGCCATGCACATGTGCAGATGGATTGTTGCGCATTACACAGAAGCCAGTCACTGGCAGTTGCCTGCAGATGAGTGGATGACCTCACCGACTTCACCTGAGGGGTATTGATAAACACCAGTGGCATTTTCGTTTGTATCGCTGCAATACTAAATGAAAAATGCAGCTGGTATGTAATAAATGGGGCCCTTAAACTCACCCTCTTCAGGGCTAGGGACGCAGTCGCGGCCAAAATCTGGTTGTTTTCCAGCTCTTGGAACATCACTGCTGCACTTGATGGCCCTGGGCAGCTGATGGAGGTGGAGCGAGGAGTAGCTGTGGCTGGGCATGTGTAGCATGCCCTCCCATGGCCATTTTACTTGCCACAGCCCAGTGGCGGAACTAGTGAATAGTGGACCCAGGTGCAGATAGCAAGCAAGGGACTATATGCGTGCACCGTAGGCGTGCATTCAAAAAATAGGCATGGATGCATGGCATGGATGGCATGGGGGCGTGGCCTTACAGCACAGAGTATCAGTAGAGTCATATAATGCAGAGTGCATCGCAGTGAGGTCCATATAATGCACAGCGTTGCAGTGAGTGCCATATAATATAGTGTCGCAGTAAGTGCCATGTAATGCAGAGTCCATCGCAGTGTGTGTCATTTAATTCAGGGGCGCCAAATGTTGCAGAGAGCATCAGTGAGCGCAATATGGTGTTGCAGTGAGAGTGCAAAGCATTGCCGTGAGCGCCATATAATGCAGAGCAGCTCCATGAGCACCATATAATAGTGAGCGCCATATAACGCAGAGAACATCAGTGACCCCCATATAATTTGTAATGCTCCAAGGCCAAGAGAGAAGAGGAGAAACTGTGACAGAGGGCTAGACTGGAGAGGAAGGGGCGGGGTCTCGGGCTAGGGTTTTAATCAGGGAAAAGCAGGGTGGGTGAATGCAGATAGACAGAGGGGGCAGGGACTCTAAAGAAGGGGCTGGGTCCGGGTCTCAGGAGTCATGCAGTGACAGTCTAGTCTAGTGCCAGCCTGGTCAGGTAGGGTAAGGCCCCCTCCTCCTCCAGCCTCCCTCAGTACAGCCCGCGTCAGCACAAAGTTCTGTAATAATGAGTCAGTTTGATTCGATAGTTCCACGGCCCCTGCTGCAGTCATTCAGCTGCGGGATGCCCCTAAGGCATTCCAAATGCACTATACTACTTCAAAGAAAGATATGTTTTAATTATATCACAATTTGGAAAATACTGGGAAGCAAGACATCTTACCTAACTTTAGGGTTTACTTCCCTTACACTGAGATGCACATCATTGTGTGGGTGGCTTGCCCAGTTTGGCAGCACACATTTAAATCTGGTCTTGATTTGCTTAGATTTATTTGAGAGCCTAAACTGCATCTTACATACCAAACCTCTAGTGATTTCCGGGCACATTATTATACTGTACTATTTTGCCTATCTAGAACTCAATATATGAGGATGAATAAAAAATGATCCGCACTCCAGTAATATTAAAACTTCTGTTGGCCGCACTGTCTTAATAGGTCGCTGTCTCCCCAGTCTCTGCTGTGCATGTTTGAACGTGTTACGTCAGTTCATTTATGACTGCAGTGCAGAAGTAGTGGCTGCCCACTTGTGATTTGCATGAAAGAAGAGCAGCGTGGAGGGATTCATTTTTTGTGATCTGAGGGTGTGTCTGGTGCCGATATTTATCGAAGACTGTGCACAGTATGGAAAAAGCGTTTTGTCGTGAAGAAGTGCGTATGAATGGATAGAGAAGTTCAAAGAATGTCGCACAAGTGTTAGCCATGAAGAAGGAGCCGGACACCCGTCCAGGACTGACAAGAACATGGAGTGTGAACGGATTATGATGGATAGACGAGTGACAGTGGATTATGTTGCAAATCAGAAGCCCTAAGAGGATGAAGATTCACATCTGATGAAGAGGTGAAGACTGTGGTGCATTTGTGGCTCGCAGCTCAGCCTAAAACATTTTTTTAATGAGGGAATACGAAAGCTTGTTGACAGATGGACAAAGTGTAATGAAAAGCAGGGAGATACATTATTTTTTTGAATTTGTCTTTTCTGAAACTTGATCAAAATAAATTATACAGTGTGGATAATTTTTGTAAGAAACTCAACATATTAACCTTCGAAAATAAACTCAATTTCGTGGGTGGGTAAAATCAATTGAGTATCAATGAATCTCCAACAATGGCTGAGCTACCTCTACTGTATGCTCCCAATTTGCTACCAGCTTTCTTCCTTTCAGAAACTGTCAAGATTAGTCCCATCAATAAATATTCTCTGGGAGCCCATACAGCTAGAACTTCAGGGCAAGATCCTATTTTACCAACTATTAATGGGTGTGGTCAGATTAACAACTTCAAGTGCAGGTATGGTCCCTCCTCCTCTGTGGCGCCATCTTCCCAGTGACCTCTTCGGGAAGATGGCGCCGCACAGTGAAACCAAATACTCTGGTACTGTGACAGAGCCTTTGCTCCTTTATGCGCTTGCAACATCTTCCCAAAGAGGTTACTAGGAAGATGGCGCCATGGCGGAGAGCGGACCCACTTGCCCGATCAAGGTAAGATGTGAGGAAGGGGGTTGGGAGGACCCATTGCTCATAGGTCAGCTGATTATATGTAACTTCCTCTCTCCACATCATGTAGGAAGACAGAAGGAATCCTATCCTAACAAAATGTTTTCCTAACTGCATTACACTTTTTAAAGTTTTATTATTGAAGACAAAACTAGATTTTATTGTCCTCATTTTAGAATATCCCGACATAAATTATACACACACAGCTTCTGTAGCTCAAAGTGTTTCTCCCCGCTATAAAAGGTGAGGTCTGGCAAAGAAACAATATCTAGAAATCACTATGAGCTGCTTACTGCCTAATCATCACTGACAGCAATGGAATATTACCTCAGGCACATGAGCGGAGTGTTACAGTGGTGGTGTTTTCTTTTGTTTATTGATCTATTTACTTCAAGCTATGCAGAATAGTTAATGGGATTCTGCAGAATGAGCACAAAGGACTCTCAGCTTGTAATTTGAAGTGCATTTATGTGCAATGACCTCGAGCAGCATGCATTGTAAATACAGCCTCGTCTGCGTAGTGCCTGGTTATTTTCTGAGGGCTATATAAACTGCACTGTACTAAGTTGGCAAAACTGCTTTTATAGACAGTAAACCACATAACATTTGTAGCTGTTGTATTCATAGTATGAGATGTGGGACTTTATTGTGGGACTGAAATGTACAATCAGATGCTGGCTGTGGTCTAACATCACATACTACATTTTACATTCTTATGTAGAGATACAATACAAAGGTGCTTTTGGGTAAGCTACCAGGTGCAGAAGAATGATTCTGGCAACAGTTTAATACAAGATAAACATATTAACTCTTTACATAACCATGTCAACTTGTACTTCATTGACACAATTAATTACATTTAGTCACAAAAAAAATTAACAAAAGGAGAAAAAAAAAAAAAAAAGAAATCAGTGACATAAATAAATCTTCTATATTCTTTACAAAATCATGTATCTTCAGTCTTTAATTAACTGGTACATATAAGGCACATTAGAATGTAGATGTATATAAAATAAATTTCAGAAATTTTAAAAAGAAAAAGCAGAATTAAATTTGTGCTTCCTTTAGTTTTACTAATATTGGCAGCTTTTTCGAACTCCATTAAAAGCCAGGTAGCAATACATTGCATTGCAGTATCCCTCATGGCACTCGGCGGGAAATGGAAAGATCTGTCACAGATTCACATTACTTGTCCAGTTATTGAAACAAAAAGTGTAGGGAAGCATAGGATTAACTATGTCCTAACATGTTGAAATGATTGCTTAATAAATGTATTGCTTTACTATAAATGACACTACAAATTTAGTATGTTTGCATAATGAATTTAAAAATGTCAACGCTATCGTCAGCATTGTATAATTACATCAGTTATAAAAATTGTCCCTTCCCTTCCCACATATATAACACAGGTTTCACTTGAGGCATAATTTACAGTAAAAACATCTTTCTCCTTTTTTATACTGTGCAAGACAAATCGGTCTAATTAAAAAAAGGCAAAAAGGACATTTTTAAAAATATAACACTCTGTTCCTTAGGAAGAAAAATTAACATCTTTGATTTCACACTTTCTTTTGCTGTCCAGCTTTTCCAATCAAAGGTCGGTGACTTTATTCTCTAATGCGGCTGCTATTTGCTGTAACCGGATTGCTAACTGCATACGCTGTGCTCCTGGATCTGCTTCTAGAGCATTTATGATCTAGAACACACACAAATCAGCAGGTAAGTATAATGATGTTACATATATAGACATAGCAACATCTTTGGACCACCGTAAACATTTAGAATACATTTATAAAAAATACAGAGAGGGACAGCTACTTTAATACCCCTTTTCCACTAGTTAGTTGGGTCGCACCCGGGATGATGTTCACACGCCCATCCCGGGAGTGACCCGGCTAAGACCCCCGACAGACAGGCGGCCCGATCCAGCACTAATGCAATTAACGTCAAGTGATGAGCCGGTGCTTGGAAAGGATCTAATTTCCAAGCGCCGGCTCTTCCTATGCAGAGAACGGGACCCAGGTCGAATCGACCTGGGTTACCCATTCACACTGCTTCACGAGCCGGGCTGAACCCGCGTTAAATCCTGCTCGTGACCAGGGTTGAAATGCCAGGTCACTAGACCCGGCTTATTTCAACCCTGCCCTTTCACACAGCAAAATAACTCGGATTGCTGCATGCTCACGTGCAAAAACCCGGGTTATTGCTGGCAGTGGAGAAGGGGTATCAGTTTATACATTAGAGTGCAATATGAAAGTTAAATGATGGAGATATTAGTTGGCAACACATACAGGCACAAGATAGCAGAGAGAGTGCTGGACACAGCTGAATTTATTAGAAGTTCAGACATCGAACTTTGCAACATTGCTAACGGTCTAGATGGCAGAATTGTAATTTCAGTTTGAAAATATTTGGAGTTAAAGTTATACCCTTTTTCCACCTAAATTCCGGATCTGACCCGGAGTTGGAACAAAGTTCCTATCCGGATCAGACCCGGAATTTTGCTGGCGCCGACTCGGGATATTCCCGCGATCCAACTCTCTCCCCTTTTACACCAGGGAGCTGCCCGGGTTAACCCTTCAAAAACCCGGGTTTTAGTTCCGGTGTAAAAGGGGTATTACTTGTAGTTAGATGTACATTGGTCAAAAAGTCTAGAATCTAGGGGGAGAGGTATGAAAAGGTGATAAGTGTCAAATGTGCTATAACCAGCACTATTTGACACATACATTGAAAAGCTACATGTATGAAAGCAGATAACGTAGAGAAAGTTAGCTCACTGTACGTTATCTGCAAACATCTAACAATTTAGCCATTGTCATACTATTGAATGGTGACAGAAATAATTTCGATCTTACTAAATAAGCACACTTATGTGCTTCACCTTGAGTTGGACCTTGTTAGGTGGAAAACATACAGATGTGTCCACATACATCATACCTTCCTGCTCTACAAGTCACATCAAAGTTGAGCACCGTGCGACTTGGTAGTGCCGAGCATCTGTCAGTGCAACTTTTTACCTTCAAAGCGATGTGAATAGCTCGCACAAGCAGCTTCTGCTGATTAAAATGATAGGCGGCATGCCTATGCTCTGTGTCGAACTGCAATAATATATGCATGCAAAACACTACATTACAGTGCACACAGAATATTGGCATGCCACATATCATTTTAATCAGCAGAAGCTGCTTGTGCATCATATTCACTTTGTGAATAAGACGCATTTGAAGGTAAAAAGTCACACGAAAAGACACTCCACGGCATGGTGAGACTAGAAGGGCTGTTTAACATGCAAAGTCGTCAGATGTATCAGATCTGTATATTGCATTCACGTGAAATAGAAATATACTAATTAACAACTAAACTATAATAATGCCCGGACCTGCAAATAACGTTCCAAAAATTGGCAGAATAATAATGCTATCCAAGAAAATGAATAAATAAGCCATAAAAATTGGAATATTGATCTGTGCAGGCCAGTATTTATATTGTTGTGATCATCTCAGACCACACTTACCTCATCATAATATTTCTTTGTATACTTGTACAGCTGGTGTAATGATACAAGTGTGTTTAATGATTCTGTATGTGCCTGTGGATTACAAAACAGAATAAAATACAGATACCTGTACAACAAAAATATATAAAAAAGAGGAAATTTAGAAAGCTATGATTGTTCAATCTTTTATTTCCTAAACAGTCACACGCTTGCTTTTTATATGTACTGCTATGTATTACTTCCACTAGTGGCATATACATATTTAAAATGCTAAATTATTTTTTAATGTTATTTTTAATATTATTAAGTATTTTTAACTATTATTTGCACTTTGTAATTAAAACACATGCAAAATAGAATATAGCGTCGTCTTAATAATTCTAATTATTACATAATTGGTAGTAGCAGTTACAGTTCTGTAAAAAGCTCTATACTTAAGTCAAGGCCTAGAGACATGCCATAGTAAGGATCATGCACTTCTCTCCAATATAAATAACTATTTTTAGATTTTGTGAATTCCAGTTTAACATATACAGTATTCAAAAATGTTTGTGTCTGATCATATCTTACATACCCTTGAAATTTCTGCTAAATGTGTATTCATGTCCTGATCACTGACTTGTACCATCTGACGAATTCCTTTGTAATAGCTGGAAAGAAAAAAAATGTTAGTGATCAGATTTCTTCACACCATTAAATGATCCAGCATTGGACATTCTTTATGCTGTTTTTAAGACTGGTTACCTACTGACATTCAAACAGTGGACAACAACTGGCATTTTTAGTGCCATGCATAGAAAACATTGTAAAAATAAAAACGATTCCTGTTCTATGTGCCCATACTGGTGCCTGTGTGCTATGCACTTTGATGAAGTTTGCTTGGTTGGTGGCATGTTGCATTTTAGTGCAGTTAAAGCATTTTGCCAGTAGGGGGCATATCCAATTGTCCGCAAGATTTTTCCTGCAAAAAATGTTGCAGTCATCGCGACCAATTTTCTAATACGGTGGATATCACATCCAATTGGATATCCCCCTTAAAGTCCACTGATCACAATGGAAGCTCACAGTATACATATCCACGATCAATTAACATCAGTTAGAATTATTTTCAATGTTCAAACAAAATTACAACACAAGAAAAACAATAGCATTGTGGCATAGGGAAAAGAGGGCACAGATGTAATGCAAAGAGAATGCCACTGCATGATACGGTCAAAATATGAAAAACAATTGTCAAAAGTGTAAAAATGTGATTTGAATAGACAGTGACAGGTGACCAAATTTTCTTCAAATGGGGTTAAATATGGGTAATGGGGAAAGGAAAAAGGGTTGGAAAGGACTATGAGATAGGACCAGCTATGATTGAAGATCACGGAAATTGGCAAAATAAAGAAGGAGGTCATCGGTATGCAGTCGGGATGCAGATGGTCTAAATGCCAACCGTCGGCATCCCAACTGTCTAATCCCGGCAAGGTTCTAATGGTTGAGTTACAGGTTAGGGGCTCCCGGGGAGGGAATTGGGGTTAGGCAACCCCTTGGGAGGGTTAGTCTAGGGGAAAGGGGGGTTAGGTACCCCCGGGAGACTTAGGTTTAGGCTGTGGGGAATGGGGGGTTAGGGATAGGTACTTGGCTGGGGAGGTTAGGGTTAGGCACCCCTAAGGGAGGGTTAGGGTAGGGAATTAGGTTAGCGGTACTTACCTAAATTAGCAGTCGGGATCCTCACCCCTGCCGGGCTTCTGGCATGGTCATGGAGGAAGATGGGGGGGTCTATGCTCCACAAAGGGCTAGGGAGCCGAAACCACGGCCCCTGTCATGAAGATAATAGGTTGTTTCCTCCATAGCTGCCACATGCCAGATCTGGCATTTAAGTGCCGATAGGTATGGGGAAGGAAGTGTTTTTCCAGCTTGGGGCTATAAGGGATTTAGCTGCAGTTAATATGTGTGTGTGCGACAAATTCTTTTGAAAATTTTTGGATAGAAAAAGCAAGAATTTTCCAGGAGTCCTTTGTCACAGGAGCATCAAAAGAGAGTTCAAGAGAGTATGAGCTAAATCCCAAAAGTGGGAGATAATGTGGCATGTTCACCACATATGTGACACAGTACCCCTGCAACCACAGCCACGGCAGCAATCAGGTGAAGAGGAGCAAAACATTTTGTTGAATCCTGATGAAGTATAGTACCATCGTAATAAATTGTATATGTGGTTTCTTTTATTTTGGCTGAAATGGAGCTTTTAACTATCCCGTGACTTTTTTTCTCCCACGCTTCTTCGTCTGGGGGGGGTCAGAGATCCTTCTCCTACTCAGCCTCATGAGATTCTGGAGAGAGAAGGGCAGTCTCTAGGAGGATGGTATAAAGTTGGGAAATCAAGCACATGGTCAAGGGGTGATGTTTGCAAAGATTTTCAAAAGGGGTAAGGTCTCGGAGAATAGGAATTGGAAGTAAGGAGAGCAAAAAACTGTGAATTTGAAAAAAAATTTAAAAGTCTTGAGTATCTGAAAAATGGGGATTTCTGTTGGAGCTCAGTCAGGGTTAACCATTGACCTTGGTAGGTAAAATCTGTAGGAAATATATGGCCATTCAGGATCCAGCCACAACATCTCGCAGTAGACAAACCAGGGGGAAATAGAGGGTTGTGCCAAATAGAGGTCGAAGGGATAGATTGGTGTGGAATTTATTTTAAACAAATATAAGTCCCAAATGGTAGGGTCAAACTTTACAATAGGGAGGAATTTAGCAATAGCAGGACGTTGCACGGAGGTCAGGCCTCAGAGGGTTCAGGTTGGGGAGTTTAACATAAGCTGACTCAATATCAAGCCAAGAGATGGAGCCTAGTGGAGCATAAGAGGCAATATTTGAGAGAAATTGGAGGCCAAATAGTAAAGTTTGATGACAGGGAGACCTCTCATACCTTTCGAGAACCGGTTTCTTCAGGACATTGGCCAAGATGTGTGGGGGTCTATCGTTCCATATGAAGTGTATAAGAGCTTTTTGGCTATTTCTAAAGAAGGAGACACGGACATCTACAGGCAGACTTTGAAAAAGATAAAATAAAAATTATACCCAAGTTGCTTTAACAGCTATGATCCTGCCCAGCCATGAAATAAAAAGAGGATTCCAGGAGGTCAGATTAGCCTACATCTTGGAGAAGAGAGGTGGGATGTTGAGGGTTGTAGCGGGAAGTGAGGTAAATCCCTAGACATTTGATCTTTCTGGTCTGCCATCTGAAATTGATGTTAGTTTTAAGAACCTCGGCCTCTCAGGTGGGAACATGAAGCAGCATAGCCTCAGATTTTTAATAATTAATCTTATAAGCAGAAACAATGCTTTAAGATCTAAGCACAGAAATAAAGTTAGGGAGGGCGAGTGTTGGTTGTGTCAGAAAGAGCAGATATCATCGGCGAATAAAGAGATCTTGTAGTTGGTAGAATCCACTCGTACACCCTTCAACATGAGTCGATTTTAACTGGCGCTGTACTCTATTCTTCCCATTGATATCGGTGGCCCGTTCATTTAAATTGAAAAAAAAAAAAAAAAAAAGAAACCATGCTTCCATCTCAATAGATCTGTGCTCTACAAGTAGAAAATAATGCCCTTTGAAACTAATGGTTTATACAAATCAAAGGAGTTGCACAGCACTAGTCCAACATGCCGCTTCTACATCAATAGAGATTCAGTTTGAGGTGTTATCAAGGACCTTTCAGATACAAAATTGACAACATTTTACTCTTTGAACTAAAACAATCTGTCTTGAATTTCCATTGGGATGACACATCTCAGTGAACGAATAGAATACCAATGGATTATGCCCAGACAAGGAGTGACTTAACTTTATTTTTCATAATAAGGTGGAGGACGACTGTATTGAAGTGTTTTATTTGAATGTTCTATTTACAAATGCATGTCAGTGTTTTATATACTTTCCTATACTATATTTTTATAATGGTGTCTTGGAGAACAATTCTCACTATAGTGGGACCTTTGAAGTAGCACAGTTTCTATTACAGAGGTCCAAATGTTCCTCACCACTTGACTACCCAAAGCAGGAGTTCCGGGAAGAGTCGCAGTGATCTCACGTGCTTTACACTTTGTTTTTTTTTAAACAAAGTTAGTAGCTAACCAGCATAATATATGATAACAAACAATTAGTTATTTGGCACTCCCCTTTATGCAGCTGAAGTTGTTCACCTATGAGTGACCGTAAACTCAAAAAAAAATACAATATCGAAAGTAAATATAAATGTGTTCATAAACAATAAGACCTTTTTGATGGAATTCTGAAATAAAAAATAATTATATATATATATATATATATATATATATATTCTCAAATGATCTGGTTCTCATGTACGTAAATGATGTTAGCCAGGCGCCTCCACAACACGGTCATGCATAAATATAGTTCCAGAGGTGATTTTAGTAAGGAAGTATAATAAACGTAAACAACTCACCCTTACCCTCACCCCCAGACCCATGTGCAGCGGCGTTCCGTCAGAGCCCCAGGCGCGCACGCTGAGATTATGTCATCGCCTATTAATGTGATGCACATCGACGTGTACAATCACCATAACAACAGGTAAACACAGTAACAGCAACACTGGAAAAATAAAAAACATAATTTTGACCAAATGTAACTCCGAAGAGTACATATAATTAACAGAGCAGTTACCTAGCATTATGCATGAGTACTGAAGTGGCAAGTAAATCAATAAATAAGAATGAGTAGTCACAAAGATAAACACATTATAATCTATTAATATATAATGTAAAATAGCAGAAAATGCTAATCTTTGCATAAGCATACAAAAGTCAACTGTCCTTAACCAGAGATAAACCTCTGGGAGAGATCATGTCCAAAAAGTGTCCAAAAGGGGGGGAGGGGGGTCATCCCAGCACCCCCACACCCACCAGGGGTTAAAGTGGGCCGGAACGGGCGATTGAACCAGTTCCACCTCCTCCGGCTACACAGGGAGGCTCCATCTGCCGGGCGCCCGCTGGGATCATGTTACCAGTAGGTGCCCAGCTCCCTCACCGCAGCACCAGCGACAGCCGGTGGCTGTAGCTGCTGCGCTCTGGCTTCGGCAGTGTGCAGTGCATGATGTCTCTCCCATAGTTCCTAGGAGCAGCCTGTCGTACGGACGTGGACGCAGGAGCGGGTTTTAAGGTAAGTATTGTGGGGGTTTTATTTTGTGTAAGCGGTTTCACTGCAATTTTTTGCCCGAATGTGGGTGAAAAAAAAGACATCACCTGTAAGAAGATACTTGCAGTTGACACAAGCACATTTATAACACCCAGGGCTTTTTTTTTACAAGGAAATAGTGTGCAGCAGATGCTTTACCACAACGCAGGTTTCTAGATCTGGAATAACAGTCATAGAGGGGTATTCAATATGAAACGTTAACTTCACTGTCGAAGTTAACGTTTCATATTGGAGTTTTTACCTGCGTTAAAGTATCGGGCGCACGCCCGCTTATCCCCGTATTCAATATAAAATTAACGAAAACGGGAGCCTCCGAAGTTGGATTTGCGTAAAGTTACGAATTTTTCCTTAAAAAAAATTGCAAGACCCCCGTAAAGTTGTAAAAACACGGGGGATCACTATGGGTACCCCCATTTTAGCCTTTAAATGAAAGTCGGGGATTTAAATAGCCGCACAAGGTGTTTTTTCCCGACATTGAAGAAGTGTTGCAGAAGAGCACTTAGGTTATTTTTTTCATTTTTTTTAAGTGGTCCCATCAAATTTGGGGTAGATGAAAATGGGTACTAGCATATTTGTAAGTCCCTAAAATAAGTTTTTAAAAATTCTGCAATTGTGCACCTGCCGCTGATAAATCTATTCTAGAAAACACCTGCCGCATACTTGCGGAATTGCCCTGAACCTATTTCCCTATTGTTAATAATTTTTTTCCCATTTATTTTTTTTCACCCCAATTTTTAAATTAATTTTTTGGGGTGTCCCTATTTTTTTCTAAAACTTTTTTTGACACGGTTCTTTTTTAAATGTCATTCCCAGGGGTGCAGGCTATTTTTTTTTTTAAGCCTGCACCCCTAAACCCCAATTCTGCACTTTTTTTCGACACCTATTCAATGGTGAAAAGTTATCACCGTTTTTTATCAAAGACTTTTCAAAACTGCGATTAGTCTTTGAAATTGAATACGGTGTAAAACTAAAACCTGCGATAATGATGTCATAAGTGCGATATTAACGCAAAAACGATGTTATCGCTCCCATATTGAATACCCCTCATAGAGAGACTGTTAATTAAAGGTGAAGCCACATTATATTGTGTAACCCATAGAAACTTTCTAGTGACCACAGTTTGTTTTATTTTTTACACAACATTTTCTTCTAATCAACAAGCAATACTTTCTGTTTCAACACATTTAGATATTTATGGTCATAACCCTGGCTACAAAACGGTCAATCAAGATATCAATCTGTTCCTCTGCCTTAGATGAATCATTGTTGATAGGTCTAACCTGTATCATTTGTGAGTAGGGGCTACCAAATTTCATGCTACTGATTGATTACTTGCCACTTCTGTAATCATGTATAATGCTAGGTAACTGCTCCGTTTATTACATGTACTCTTCGGAGTTACACTTGGTCAAACTTATGTTTTGAATTTTTCCTGTGTTGCTGTTACTTTGTTTACATGTTGTTATGGTGATTGTACCCGACGATGTGCATCGCGTTGATACGTTATTATACTTCCTGGCGAAAATCAATACAGACTGAAACGTTGAAGAAACTTTGCTGTGTGTGCCATCATTCTTTCTTTATACATGCTGTGAGTGCAGCACCTATGGAACTCTATTATATATATATATATATATATATATATATATATCTCTCTCTCTATATATATATATCTATATCTCAATTCAGGTGGCACTCCCATACACAAAACTCTATGATCCAGGTGCTCTCCTTAGAAGCGCCACAGTGGTTGGCACTCTGTAATAAGGATCACTAAGGTAGCAGGATAACTGCTCAACGTTTCGATGTTATTCCTTCGTCTTCAGGATACCTGAAGACGATGGAATAAACATCAAAATGTTGAGCATTTATCCTGCTACCTGAGTGTTTACCGTTCCCGGCAGGGGAGCGGAATCTGTATAAGTATGTATGTAGGCGGCACTCAGGCGACTTGAAATAAATCTCTGGGAGACCCCAATAAATGTCAACATTTCAGGACTCGTTTACTTTGGTTCTTTCGTCAGGATACAAACATGTACAAAATTACAACTCTTTATAGCTACATGTTTGTATCCTGACGATACAAACATTTTAAGAACTGAGCCCGAGAGGAGACAGAGGACAATAGGAAGACAAGGAGAAGGAGAAAGTCCACAGAACGGAACAAGACTGACTGAAGGAGAACAGAGGAACCCACTGCAGGGAACACATGCAGTCACACAACCATATGAGGAACCAAACAAAGCGACAGGTACGCCGCGCTGGGCGGGCGTCCAGTGTCCCCTGTGGAATCGGAGAAAGGGATTTATTGGTAAGTACCAAAATCCTGTTTTCTCCTTCATCCACTGGGGACACTGGAGTTCAAGACAGTGGGGATGTCCCAAAGCCAACCTCCCGGGTGGGAAGCGTGGAGAAATGGCCGACTCCTTGGCCAAACCTAAACAGGGACCGCCAAGAACCGTAGGCCCAAAGAAAAGGCAAGGCTAAGGATCAAGTGTCGTAGAGCACAGAAGACAATCAGAATTCCATCACTGAAGAGCCACAGAATTTCCACAACATACAGCGTAGGTGGAAAGGTACAGAACGGCTAGCGAGGCAACGACCGCAGATGAGAAGCTACAGAACACTGTAATCTCAGCTGAAACAGACCAAACCGGACTGTTGCTAGCAGAAAGGTCCAACAAGAACACATAGGAGAAGGTCAATAACGCGAGAACTCAAGAAAATCCAAATGTAGAGTCGAAAACAGGAAGATGCCATAGTCGCAGACAGAATAATCCCAGCACTACTGGACATAAACAAATCAGACAGATATATGTATAAAGATATTGACACTGATGCAACAGCCACCAAGGGAGAGCGAGCTACCAATATTGGGAAGCATCCCATAAAGCAAGGCTAGAGCACTAGGACAACCATGAAAGTACCCGACAGGAACCTGTCAGAGTAATGAAAGTATCAACAGATATTGAACAGGAAAGCCAACCAGGCGTCAGGCATGGAACATAGTGAATGTCACACTTCCACGTAAGATGTGCATTAGCCCATAGATGCACCTTAGGCCAGAACCGAAGAGATTCTAGTAGAATAGTAGCACTGATTGCTATGTAGGAACTATGAACCTACACGCCCGTATAAGCTTGAAAAAGTGTAGAGCCAACTGATATGAACAGGTGCCATAAAGGAGTAGATTGGCTGCTAGAACAGCAGCTAGGGTGCGGAAGAGAATAACGACTATGTAATGTTAGGTTGCATGGAATAGGAGCATCTTCTGAGACTTTAGTGGGTAAGTCCACTTACCTGTGAGCGACCAGAAGCCTTCTGGACGCTACGTAGAATGTCACTGACCTTTTCCATCCCACAGCAACCCGCCTCGTCAGGTACTTTGAGAGTGGCTTTGGTGGGTAAGAACCAATGCTCTACAGCGCTAACTGCAGTCTGGAGATGTTAGAAAATACTGTAGAAACTAGCAGAATGTAGTGGAGACATGAAGGTCATCAACAGGACCACATTCTATACCTGAGCTTGTTCCATTAGGGATGTGTATTCATATAGAGATTATACATATACCCCAAAACCGGTCTGCTAGTGTATCATTACAATAACACTTATAATGATGAAGTACTTATAAGCCAAGAGGCAGAATAAGGTATTAACTAAGACCCTGTACCGGTCAAGGAACACAAGGAAATATCACCTATTAGATGATGGATCCCCACCAGTGACCCCTGACATTATAGTAGTCACAACAAGAGGGATATGGAAAACAAACATTTTACTTTATGCCCATCAATCTAATATAACCCAGGCCTGACCCTGCCTATATCGGCGGGTGGCCCCAGGCCTTCAAGCATAGGAGCAGCAACAGTTGTAATTTAACCCTTCTCCGATAGGAAACGTATCTAGGGGCCACTTTAGAGATTCTGGTTTCTGAGATAGCTTGTGCCGTATGCGACAAGTCAATAATATGGAGTACTGCAAAGGGTACCGTGCGTCAGTTTCACATGAAAGGGATATATCGGCAGTCATAACCCCAGTTAGGGATTATAACCGGCTTATGGCGCTGGTAAGCTCCGCCCCCACTAACATGGGTGTATTTACCGGGATCTTACTGGCGCTGCACCTACTGAGACAGCGCCAGTGTAGACTCCCGTTATGGGAGTAACGGGACGCGGCAGTCTCCCTCCCTGTATAGAGGAGGGAGGAGCAGGAGTTTTAAGTAACAGCTGCGCATTACTCTGCTGTAGAGGGGCCCGCGCTCCATCCCCTAATTAAATAGGAGGGGGGACCAACAGCCGAGAGCTCTGTAATGAAGAGCCACGCTCTCCAGTGGCTGGGGGGGGGGAATAGTGGGGGGAGGTTTTAGCAGCGCCGCTAACAGTGACAGCTAGTGGCATGTCACTGAACCCAGCTCTAACGTCCACTGCTCCTGCTAATCAGGAGCAGTTGTTATACTTACAGCTGCTGCGGATTGGATGCTGGGCTAAGGGGGCGGCGAGGAACCTGGACACATGCCGGTATCAGCAGTGGCGGGTCCTCGCAGGGTCCGATGAATCCCTCTGCTGTGCCACCTCCTCTGGGTCACCGGACATAGGCTGCAATAGTCGTGGCGGTGCCCTTCCCGGCGGCTCCCACGTAACAGGCAGACTGCCACAGTAAGCAGCCTGCCTGTCCTCAGTGCTTGTTAAATAAAAACTCTTAAACAATTAAAATTATATGAAAAGGCTGGAGGCAGCCTGATGTGCGACTGGCTCTCTTGGGCACATTCTAAAAACTGGGGCTGATGGGGCATAGAGGGGGAGGAGCCGGTCACACGTCTAAATTATTTAAAGTGCCAGGATCTACTCTACCACCTTCTATACCCCACTGTCTTGAACTCCAGTGTCCCCTAGTGGATGAAGGAGAAAGAAACAATATGTTGATTTGTTTTGATATATATATATATTTTTTTTAGATATCTTGCTACAAAAGAAAAAACTAATTTCAAACAAAAAGGTTTTACTGTTTATGGACCTGTATTATATGTACATATTTATATATATCTGTCACATGGTCCAACTTGAAGCACTTTTTAATTTCACTTCAGGTATGGTAACTGGCCTAATGTACATGCAACATGCAGTGTGATTTTTAAAGCAAAATATACATAAAACTTTAGCAACTCCCATTATATACATACTGGTTTTATGAATTATTTCATTTAAAACTGCACAGTTTCAGAGAAAATGGAAACGAGAAAAATGTGATGGATGAATGGGAACATTACAGTGCTCGTAGTAATGAAGTTTGAGGACTTACTCTTCCACCATTTTCTTGTACGTCGAGATCTCTTTTGCATAAAGCAATTTGTTGCTGGGCGACTCCTACAGGCATTACAAAAAAAATTAAAAATAAGTAGAAAAGGCGGTTAATAATTGCACAAGAGAACACACACACACACAGTTTTACAAAAAAATCCAATAAATAACAGCTACCAGTTACCATAAAGTGTAATAATAATAATTATTACTATTATAGTTATATATACCAATAGTTCTATAGTTATACTGCTTTGGACAACATTACAAGCAGTTAAGCCTGACCTTGTGTGAGTAAACTGGTAGCAGTGCACATGTGGAAGAAAGGTAACAGGACAGGTTGTCACACATACTGTGCCTGCTCCATACCTTCAGTGATAACAATGACATCTGCCTGAAAGAACTAATTCCATTCACACCGGCAATAAGCATGACAGTGACAATTCTTTTTCAAATAAGTAGATGATAGCTGCCAGATAACAGACAACAATCAGCCGCTCCACTTACTCTGCTCAGTTTGTGCTCTGTCCTGCTGCACGCATCCATGAAAGTCTGTGCAATGACTGACAAGGAAGCATCCACCACTTCGTGCACATGTACATCAAAGATGAAATGAGGGTTCTTCAGTATATTAACCCAAAACCGCAGTGATAAACTGCAAGGAGGAAACCCACAATTTGACATTATTGCTGACAAACAGTACAATTATATCACAAATATTTATCCATATGTAATTAGCAACTAAGGACTTGGGTCCTTTGTTGCTGCAGCATTTTATTGCCTATTTCTTGTACTAATAAATGCACATTTACAGAGGAATTGAGATCTATTTGCAAAACAGCATTCATAAATTGAACAAGTACATAGTATTTGTTAATTAGTTGACTAAACCACTGTGGAAGGGTGCTCAAGAGTTAAGGTGCATACACACACAACAATTTTTTCAACGATTATCGATAACGATATCCTTTATTGTTCAATCGTTGAAAAAAATCGTTCACTTTCTGAGTTAAAACGATGAACAATTATCGTTCATGCGCGTTCACGTTTGTAGTTCAGTCAGACTGACCAACTCAACGATTTTCAGTAAGGGAAAATGCAAAAATCATTTGTAGTTAAAACAAAATTGTTCATTACATTTAGTAAATTAACAATTTTAGTAAACGATTTTCGTTCCTTTTTCCTTTGAAAAAATGACCGAAAATAGTTTACTAAAATCGTTCATTTACTAAATCGTTGTGTGTGCATGCAACATAAGACTATCCTTGAGCATTAATGCTGGTATATTTTGGGGGAAGAAATTCAGACAGCATTACTACTACTATCAGATTGTAGCTATTATCTTCTAAAAGGTACTACATAAATGTTAAGTAGAATCTAACTGGTTGCTAAGGGCAAAAATCCTCACTTTAGTGAATATACCCCCATATGTTTGTCTTATCCCCAAATGGAGCCCGCATAATTAACAAGTACCAAACAATTAAGTACAAAGACAACATTTAAAGGACACTCAAACTTTAACTGTTCAGTACTGTGGTAATATTAAATTAATAAATACATCTGCCATTGCACGCTGTTATGCAATTTGATCGAAGGGTTGATGGACCAGTTTTTTTTCTTCCCTGTTCCCAACCATCAGGATCTCTGTACAACCATAGAGCAAAGAAAGTAATCAAATTCCTTATTTCCCTTATAAGAACACCATAAAAGTAATTCAATGTGCAGTCTCCTGAAAACATGAGGTGTGTTTAATATATATCACTCTGGTTATCTGTAAGATGACCAGTTTGGTAGTTAATTTGCCATAGCATTTTGATGCAAGATGCGGCTAATAATTTACAGTTTGTCAAGAGTTATATGAAGACCATGACAACTAGTGTCACATTATCTGAGCAGAGAGGCCTTACAGTGTATTACTATCATCCTTCTACCGTCACGTGACTAGCGAGGAACTTGGTGACTGACTGGCTCAGATTAAGATCAGGTTAGAATCCCACAGGAACAAACCGAAAGCAAATGTTTACAGGAGAGAGAGAGAAGCAATAGCACTCTCCCTACAGATGGATATTGTAAAGGGAAAACCGTTAAAGGGAACAGTAAAGGGAAAATCTGCTTCATGATATAAAAAAAAGGTACAACTCTCTTATTCAATATTTTAAACAACATGAATCAATGGGATTGCATCTTTAATAAGACATTTAGGGAATTAGAATGGAAAGTGGGCAAATTAATATTAACATTTGTTCCTTTAGTGGCAACATATTCCCCAGTGTTTTACAATTAGGAACAAACAATAAAAAAACTAAGAGTGGGTATTACAGACAAAGCGGTAGATAACAGAGCCCTTCTCGTAAGCTTACAATCTTCAATTATTTTATTTTCACTATATGCTGCTTTAAAACCAATCATCATGACTAAGACAGTCACATTATCATATTGATTCAAATGTGTTAATCATGTGACATCTTCCAGAGTGTGTCAAAATTACAGATGACCAATATAGTAGTCCCATGGTAATACTGCAGCAATAGAAAGTGACGATAAGGAGGTATAGGTCTTTACTACTGTGATATTACATGTGTGACTGTCTCGCTCACTTTTCTGAACAGCTTCTGCATCTTCTGAATGCTCTGTGAAGTTTCAGGAACGCAAATGAAGCAGAAGACTGAAAATCTCCCTCAGATTCACATTTTTTAAATTTCAGCGGGGAGTATATTAAAGGATAAAGATTTTTTATGTAGGCGAGTGCCAGGTGTGTTTCTCAGGCAAAGCTGGTGTCCACCAAAATGACAGAGACAGAAACAGGTTTATGCTTTTGAAAACAATTACTGTGTTTCAGTGAGTCCAGAATATATATATACGGCCCTGATTGAGGCTACAACTCCCAGACAACTGATATAAGGCACAGGTTCTCAAACTCGGTCCTCAGGACCCCAAACATTGCATGTTTTCCAGGTCTCCTCACAGAATCACAAGTGGATCTTTTAAAATATGTCAGTGAGTAATAAATATACAGTACCTGTGCACGTGCTAGATGACCTGGAAAACATGAACTGTGTGGGGTCCTGAGGACAGAGTTTGAGAACCACTGATATAAGGTATCATTATCAGATTGATATCAGTGTAATCTATGGATGACCAATATGTCGTTCCTAAATTGCATCTATGGGTTTTCAATCAATAGGACATTTTTTGTGATATAAATCGCGGAATTTGTATCGTGAAACTAAAATCCAATATTGACAAACATATTACTGGACTTATTACGGTGATCGGTCTGCACAATAAAAACATCTGCATAATCTCGGTATCCATATCCTGCTGTATAAAATTGTAAATGAAACCCGTTTTCCTGTCCCTATATATAACACACCTGTTTGTTTTCCATATGTGAACCGTATCTTCATCTTTAATTTCATATTTCTCTGCTTGATCATCCAAAAAGTCAAAGAAATATTTAACAGCTGGTGGTACCACTTGATTGGAATTGAGAACACTCTGAAAAAAGTTATCTACAAACTGCTGGAGCGTACCCTGTGATAAATAAACAAAAAATCTAATCAAAAAAGAAAAACTTCATCACTGGACACCAGCACACATTGAGGCGTTATATTCACATAGAGACATCACACAGCAGAAGATTACCTTGACAGACAGAAGCCTTGTCAGATAGATCTCCGTTATGGCTTTGGTCTGTTCTTTTGCCTTCATACTGCCTCTTTTAGATTTACCCTCATCTACTTCATCTGCTGGACGGACAAGATGCCACACCTTGTTTTCGTCTTCTAGTAGTGCATGCCCTAAAGAGTAAGGAACAGCAAAAACCTTTTAGCAACCAACATGTGTCAGCAGCAGAAACAATGAAATGCATGGGGTCCCTTACATGGTGATCACTGTAGACACTATACATATACTTTTATGGGAACACAGAGTAAATTCACCAATTCTATCCTGTTCTAGTGTTTTTTTGTGTCTCTACAGACTTAATTCAAATACATTACATGAACACTACCAGGAAATGTTTTACCCTGTTGGAAGCTGCAGTGCCCCAACCATGGCCAAGGCCTTAGAAGCAGTGGCTGGGGTGGGGGTTGTGGGGGAGGGTAAGTCTGCAAACAATTAATAGAAATTTAAATGTTAAATACTTTTTGTTTCAATTTATTTAGAAATGCAATAGGAGAGAGAAAGGGAGAGAGGGGAGCAAAGAGGGATTGGGAAGAGAGAAACAACTGTATTAGCATTGAATCCAAGTTAAAACAAATTGAATGTATGAAGTTTTTATTATATAGAGGGTGTGCAACCCACCATCTTTCTGAATCAGTGTGATAGAAGCAGGGTGATTTTCCTCCCTGTGTCAGCCTGGTCTCCAGAACATGTGACTTCACGTAAAAGGGATGGGGCTGCCGGGTTCAGGGAAAAAAAAGAGCACTCTATAGTGCCCTAAGTACGCTTGGGGTGGCTCTGTAGTGGAAGTCGTTACGGACATCCTGCAAGCCAAACGCGGGTGTAACGGCGGTGCCAAACCCTAGGTCCTGCGCCATGTTCGGCAGCACCACTCAAACACCCCTAATTATAGCCCTTGATAGGAGCATCATATCACCACTCTGCGCTCTGCAGCTTCTTACACGACTTCCTGCTCTCTTCTATTCCTATTCTCACATCTTGTCCTGCCAAGGGCACAATCTAGGCTGCTTTGCAAATTTCCATAATCTAATGGAATAGATATTCTACCTCTGCCCATTTAAAAAAATTGGGGACAACCCAGATGAATTGGAGATGAAGTTTGAATACAAATAAAAAGGTCAGATGCTAGATCCTATAACACCACTAAATAGAATATACTTACTCTCTCCTGGGAAATCTTGGTGGTTTTCTTCTTGATGCTGAGTAATTCCAATTCTTGATAAAATGAGTGTGGCGTTGTCTCTAACCTGCAAATATCAACACACACATTTGAAAAATGCATTTGAAATACTAATAGCTGCGACCATTCGGTTACCATTTGTCAGAGAGACATGAAACGCAAAATAACAATTGAACAAATGTTCTAAAAATGAGGCCACCAGATCTGTGTACTCTGCTCTAGGGATAGGGCTGGAAATGGAAATACGCGGAGGGAGTTTGAGTTATTTTCCTCCTGAGTGGAAGATGTGAGCGCTGGGGGTGATCATGAGTGATAAAGATATAGCTGACAATATAGTAGTGTAGCCAGCAATAGCGTACAGCTATTAGAGAGTTAAACAAATAGAACTCAAAATATACCAAATGATCATTGTGCAATAAAAAAGTATAGATTTTTCATGTAAGCAAATTAGTATCACTGAGTCATAGTTTATCACCAACAGAAAGTTAAGGCAAGAAACATGACACTAGCTGGGTTTAGAAGTCATGGCTATAAAGTATCAATATTATTGGTAAAACGTGCTTACATTGTAATGCATTAGAGTATTAATCCGTTTCCATTTGCCTTCTTTCTGCGAAGTTACATCCAAGTCTGACAATATCTGTGCTGTTGAACCAGGTCTCCACTCTGAAAGAGAAGCGAGTTTCAGTAAAAAGTTATTGAGTAAAATAATATAAATCAGAATCATCTACAGATAAAATGGCCATGAATTGTGTGGACAGATCAGTTACAGCTCAAGTCATTTACTGAACAAGACAAATGAATAACCAAGTTGCCATATCTGTGGATAACCCCAACATAAAGAGTAAAACGCACAGGACACGAAACACTTCATAAACACACCAATGAGGTAAAGATCTATAGCCACACAAACTTACCTAGTGCTAAACTGTCTGCCTTTGGTCGATGTGTAAAGGGAAGGTTTTTGTAAACCTGATCGACTATTTTCTCCTTAACTTGTTTGATTGTATCACAGTTTAACACTTTAACTGGCACAGGCTCCAAACCTTCATCCTGAACAATGACGTTAACAGTCTGCAGACGAGATATAACAAGACATTGGATACCACTTCTGAAATCTTCTGGAATTCTAAATTATCTTTACAACATTTTCATTAGAACATTATTTTTTTTGTGGGCTCTGATGGGATTAAACCCAATATAAATGCAAAATAGATGTAAACATTTAAGAAGTGCAATGAGAAAGTCCATAGGGTATCAATAAGTAAGAAGTGCAATGAGATCACAGGTGTATGACCAGCACTAGGAAACACATGACAGTAAAGATCAGAGGATAAATTAGGTGAACCACTATCAACAGAACAAAAGGGTAATCTACACAAGCTTGTTAGCAAACTGTACACCCTATTAGGAGCATAGCCAGACACTTATGGCTGCTAATCCTAAATGTGGCAGAATGTTGGACTAAAAACAGAAATGCAAGATGCAAGATACAGATACAGAAGGCTGTCAATATTGGTGAATGACAAACACAAGAAATATTAATATAAACACACTGACAAAATTCAAGGAACATTTTGAACATGACTAAATAACTTTTCTTATGTACAGTTCCTGTATGGAAAAAAAATATAAATAAAAACTTACAGGGGCCTATTTACCAAGCTTTTCTTTCCATAAAATTATGTAGAAACTGCAATTTCTGCTTAATTTTATGCATTGTTGCTATATACTAATAGCCTGATGCTGGATATTTCACAGAAATGTCCTGAAGGTGGTCAATTAGCGCAGCAGTCCCCATGTTTTATCTAGACTGTAAGCTCCTAGGAGCAGGGTCATCCTCCTCACTGTCTCACAGCCTTTTACTCTAGCACTTCTATGACAGCCTTCACCTTCAGAGCTGTACTGTGTATGGAGAATTGTGTTATAATTGTTACTTGTGTTCTATTTATATTTTGGTTACTGTATTGTCATGTAATGCTCTGTGGACCCTTTACTGTATTGTACAGCACTGCGGACCACTTGTGGCGCCCTATAAATAAAATGTAATAATAATAATAACTGGGACTATGTACAAAACTCCAAAAGTAAAGCCTGTTAGCTTACGTAATTCTCGGATGGAGTAAACCGCTTCATGCCTATACGGAGGCATTCTCGCAGGAGAGAATTCTTACGAAATCTCTCCCACTACCTCCATTCAACTCTGGAAACTGCACACACAGTGTCGTATCTCAGGGAGGGTCTTTTAAAAATGTGATAGCCTCCTCACAAATGCCTGAATATAACTAGCAGGGACAGCAGCTGTAACTTCTGTCTCTGAGATCATTTTAGTACATAGAGGGGATATTTGTGTTAAAAATTATACATGCTATAGACTGTTAATAATCGCACCAATTCCGCAATTATTACAGTAGTAGTTATGGACCCAGCATATGCCATGCCAGGGCAACCTCAGCCAACTGCTGCCCCGTCTCTTCACAGTCCGCTCTCTGTCCACACCCTCCCGCTTTCTGCCCACTGCCCTATCCCATCCCGTTACTAATATTTCTCCATTTCCAGTCCTGTTCTCTCCCAGCACACACACATGCATGTCACCCCTATCTATGGAGCACGCAGTGGGAACTGGGGCGTGCACCGTGCACATTAAGTGTGATGACCTAATTATATCAGGGTACAATTTAGAATAATAGATTAGCCCCACAGTTTTAATATTTGCAGTTAACGAAGATATCGCAGATACTCTTGCTTGCATATTAAAATCTTTATAATTCAATTATCATACTGTTAAGAAAAAAATCTGCAGGTGATTAAAACGATCTTTTACTCTTGATGAGGAGTTTCAGTCAAATTATCCAGATACACAATAGCTGCTCTCCAGCAATTCAGAAAGAAATAGACACCTAATTCTCTCTGAAGTTCTATTCACAATGATTGCTTTGGCTGACAGCACAAACCCACTGTGTCATCTATTCAATCATATTTTTCCCATTTAAAAAAAGAGCCCACTTACCAACTGTGAGTATTCTACATCATCGCCCAGTAATCCTGTGTCATTCAGCGTGTATTTGGCTTTAATTTGCACAGCATCCACAGGCCCCTTCTCCACTTGGTGTTTGATTGCCTTGAAGAGTTTGTATAGATGTTCACCAGCTGTGTCCTGCATTTGAAATAAAAAAGGAAAACCTGTTGGCTGAATGGATATTAGGCATCTATATTTTAATGGTATTGTTAACATCCCAAATCCTTATTTCCTGTGAAAACATTCCTTATCTCCAGCATAAACTGGCTGCTCAATACCAGAAAAGCTAGCCAGGTCTAGAACATTGCCTGTAAATTGGCGCAGGCAAGCAGGAACATACACAACACATGTTCTGCTGGCTAACATCATCATATACTCCATGACCAAGTCATCATTACCTTCAGATACTGATATAAACAAATGGACATCCAGTTGGAAAGCATCCGCTCAACAACGGTTTCTGATCTGTAAACAAAAGAAAGAATGTAACAAATAGATTTGCATATCCGCTAAAGCTACAAATACTTCTACATTATGCCCACTAATTAAACATCACATCCATAATTCATGCTGGACACCAATGAAGACTCCCAGTTGGAAGAAGAAATGACTAATCGAATACAAATGCAAGCGTCATCAACATATGATGTGACAACAAAAAAGGTAAAAGTATTTTGTATGAATTTTATATTATGAACCATCATCAGATCTGGGATTTTGCAAATATAACAGTTTCATAAATATTGGTTAGGAGCAAACGTTGTTAGGAGCATACCATAAAAAGCACATAATACATAAGGCTTGACAAAGCCAGTCAGCCATGATGCCAAATGAGTTTACTCTTGCACACTACACTCCATACGTTTGATACACAGTGTGAGATATAGAGGCACCTGAGTAGACAGGTACTATGGCCATGCAATTAGGTGTCTACCATTCAACATTGAGCCTGACCTCGAGTGGTAGTGTAAAGCAAATGCAAGTATTAGCCACATGTGCACATTTATGTGACCTGTAAGTTCCCTTACCTTCTCAGCATAAGCTTCGGATTCTTGGCCACATACTGCTCCATCAGTTCCACAAATAAGGTGTTCATGATATCAGTGTAGTATTCTAGCTTTCCATGCAAAGCGACCGTAAGCAGGGATGCGAAATAAAGCTTTTCCCTGGCAGAGAAGTCCTTCTGTTTTTCCAGAGTGTGGATAAACTAACAAAAAAAAAAAAAGACAGCTATTAAAATACTAAATAGGATGGACAGTACCTAGGCAAAGAGGAGATTTTAGTAAGCCATAGAAACTTGAGGATTATCCAGGCATCTCACACAGCATAATATGGATAATGGGTTTGACAATAAGACAGACAAATAATTAACACTCACAATAGTGAGGAAGGATTTGCTGTTGAGGAGGTTTGAAAACTGATTCAGTGCCTGCTCTACACTTTGTCTCCTGGCTTCTGGAATGTCCAGGTTTCCAGTGATCATTACATCTTTCTCTCCATCTTTAGAGGGCCAGAAGAAAACCCTGTCCGTGTACATTTTGTAATCCAGAACTGGAATTCCAGCTTCATTGAGGTCACTGGTTTGGTCCTCCATTTCTATCATAAGATCTGTAAACAGCCAAAAGATTATTAATCATTCATTGTTATGATTTATTCCAAACTGTTGTTTATCAGTGTAAAACTCAAAATTGACAGTTAACATTAAGGGTGGGATGCATGATGCATCGCACTCGCGATGCGATGCATTCCGACAGTCATTGCGTGCATTTGCCAGCGTTGGTAACGCCGGTATGCATGAAGAACCCCGGCAAGAGCGGCCCTTTGCGATAGAGGAACTTCCGGGTCTATGACCCACAAGCCCCGCCGGCGTCCTTCTGCACATGCGCAGAAGGACACGAGTGCGGCAGGGGATGCTGGGAGGGATCCGATTGGATCCCTCTATAAGCACTCTGCGGAAAGAAGCGCATAGGCTTCTATGTGTAACGCCGTCAGGAAGATGGCGTTACCCACCGCAACTAAGTCCCGGAGTGCATTGCACTCTGGGGCTTAGTGCATATGAAACGTGGTCAAACCCGTATTTTTGGGGTTTAACTGCATTTCTCCCCTTCCTGCATCTCGCCCTAAATGTTTAATTTTAATCTTAGTCAATTAGTGCTATTACATCAGTCCTCGCCCAAGTGGAAATCAGTCTTCGCTGACTGATGGCCAACTACCTATATTGACTTCCAGATGTGTCTTCATACACTACTGTCGCAGTCGTTCCAAACAGCCCTTCATGGCATGTCAGGTCCTGTTCCACTCGGCTTGCGCTAAGTGTCTTTTTCGCTCAAATATGCGCCTTAGTCGCACACAGATCTAAAACTGTTCCATATCAAATTAATCAGTGAAGTCTCGTGACGCATGTTTTCTGCATTGCGTTGCAACAAAGACGCACATTGGAGAGAAAACGACACTACAGCACTTGGCGCAGCTCTCTTGCGCCGCATGACATAAAGATGTGTCCTCATACATCTAGCCTCCTTGTGCGTTAAACAGCCCTTCTAATCGCGTCATACCGTGGCGTGACACGGTAGCGCCGACCTTTTTATTTGCGTGACTTTTTATCTTCAAATGCATCTTATTCACACAGTGATACGAATAGCTAGCACAAGCAGCTTCTGCTGATTAAAATGATATGCAGCATGCCTATGTTCTCTGGGCCTGATTCAGAGCCGGACGCTCTGACCAGAGCGCTCGCTCTGAATCAGGGCCCTCCTCCCTCAACTTGGAGCGGCCTCATGGACGCTCGCATAGCTGTGGGTTACCACCCACAGCTATAGCGAGCGTCCATGATGATGGTCGCGATGGTCAAGACCATCGCGACCATCGGGCTTGCGACGAGATCCTGCGGTAGGGTCTCTGTGACCGCAAGCCCTGGAGTGATTTTGGCTCTATCAGAGCCAAAATCACTCCCACTGACATCACTAGTTATGTCAGTGGGGCCGGACTCAGATGGTAGGCGTTCCCATGGGAACGCCTCCGTTTGGCAGCCACGCCTCCAGCACGCCCACCAAAGGGGGCGTGCTGTCACTCACCATCGACAGCACGCCCCCTTTGGTGCGAGACCCATAATGACGGCTTAGCCGTCGTTATTCGGGTCTCGCGCATGCGCACGACGGAGCTCCCTCGATTCGGCACCATCGACCTGCTTGCGAGCGTCCTGCGCTCGCGAGGGTGTCTGAATGACCCCCTTTGTGCATCTGCGGGTGTATCTGCCTGCGAAATGCTAAGTTAGTGTTACAGCCGCTGACACTGAAACATAGCATTTCACATGCAGTTACACCCGCAGTCGCACACAGAATGTAGGCATGCTACATATCATTTTAATCAGCAGAAGCTGCTTGTGCTATCTTTTTACATCACTATGTGAATAAGATGCATTTAAAGGTAATAAGTTGCACGAAAGACTAAGGCACATGGAGCTCTCGCATTATGTGTGGCGCGACTTGTAGCACATGGAGGATAGATATATGTGGACACATCTGTATTTTGGCTAGGTGTATGAGGACACATCTGTACATCTCTAACTATAGACGCATATCTATCACTCTATTTACTTCTTTCTACCATATCTATTTAATGAATTATGAACAGGAGGAAGGGTACAATCTAGGTAAGAATAGTAGGGAGGCATAGACATGCCATAGCTATTCCATGTCCATGCCCACCGCTGTGCCGTAGTTACGTCTTCCGGCCCGTGTGCTGCTGCTCCACAGCAGCACTTGACATATACATTTAAAAGCCCAAAGAGAATAGAAGGTCTAGTTGCACTCCCTCGTGTGGCCTCAACCTCCCCCCGACAGCCCCCAGAGACCGACAGGAATCTCAACGGCCCTGGGTGCAATTAAAAGTGAAATTAGAAGAGACATTTCCACAACAAATACAGTTGGTTTCACCTGTGAATTCCTTCTTGCAGCGGTCCCGTACATTCTCCTCTAGTCCCTCCAGCTGCTGTCTCACTTTTTCATATTCTCTCTCTGCTTGCTGACTCTTTCTCCTTAAAACACAATGAGCTAATTCAGATACAGCTTGAACACAAAATGCTCATAATAACTAAATGCACGTTGTAAATAATGAGGATTTTTTTTTGTTTGTTAGCTATGCTGGTTGCTTAGCCATACAAAATGTACCCTCCAAAGGCTAAAAAGACTACAGCCCTCATTCAGAGGTGCTCGCAAAATGCGAGCGCTCATTCTGAATGTGGGCGGCAGCTTCTCTTTTGAAGTACGGCCTCCTGGTCGCTAGCTAAGCTGTGGGTTACCACCCACAGCTTTAGCAGCCGACCATGTTGATGGTCGCGATGGTCAAGACCATCGCGACCATCGGGGCTTGCGACGAGACCTTGAGGTTGGATCTCGGCAACCACAAGCCCCAGGGAGCTTCCTGCTCTGATCGAGCAGGAAGCTCCCCACTGACATCACTGCTGATGTCAGTCCGGCCGCCCACAAAACGGCATGCGTTCCGTAAGCAATGCCTCAGTTTGTGAAACCACCCACCCGCCACGCCTACAAAACGGGGCGAGCTGTTGATCACCATCGACAGCCGCCCCTTTTGTAGTGAGCTCCGGAGCAAGAGAATTTCTCTCTCGCTCCGGGGCTTGTGCATGCGCAGAGCGGCCGCTGCGCGTGCGCAGGGCCTAAACATCGACCCGCTTGCGAGCGGGTCTGAATGAGGTCCTACATGTCCAATATAAAATGTGCACAGCACCCACTTAGGCCCAGAGCACAAATTATATTGAAAACTGGACATATCCAAAAGTTTCCATGTAGGAGACATTGTGTGCTGCGCCATGATGATTAACATCACACTGAGGTATTGCTCTATTTGACAATGACAACGGGGACGCTGTTAGGTCAAACACTACAGGCAGCCAAACTAATAATATGATGTAAAGCATTTTAACAGTGACTGATTTACAACTTAAAACATGACGCTTTACATGGCATTATTAGCTTGACTGAGTGTAGTGTTCGACCCAACATTGTCCCTGTTGTCATTGTTAACATTATGATAGTCAAAATTACTTATGGAACCTGCACATGTAAAACATCACTTATTTCCGATGTACAGTAGTAACAAAGTTTGATACCAGATCGTGTGCCGTAGTAGTTTAAAATAATTTAACATATACAGGGTGTCCGTAAAGTCTGGACACATAGGAAATCTCATTAACTATATTTTTTTTACCAACACACATTAAATATGGCTTTGTCGAAAGAAAAAAGAATTGGAAGTGGTACTTCTCAGTGGACGTGGAGGATGGTCATATCGAAAGATAGCAGATGAATTTAATGCACGTCATTTAATTTTTTTTAAATATGCTTTTTTGCCTAAGTGTCCAGACTTTAGGGACACCCTGTATAATGACCTGGCCACTCAGCAGAAACTAATAAATCTAACACATTTTATATAAGCTGTAGAGATATTTAGGTTGATCATTTGAGAGTTTTTAAATTTTATTATATAATAAAGTTTATTATATTACTACTATAATACAAACATTAAGATTTGTTAAACAAATTTATAAATTTCATCAATGAAGGTTTTTATGTGCTGGAAAAGTTTACATTATGTATTATCCATTTTATATTTTTCTGTACCCAAGCTTTAGGGCAATCTCCATTTAGCAGATACCCCATTCCTTTCTGACTGCTTCAGAATTCTCAGTTACATGTTCTGTCTCAACACCATGCAGAGGTGATTAGCTAATAGTACAGTGAGCCTGTAAGACCATCCTAGATGGCCAGCACTGCAGTGTAAGCTATGCAGCGATGATGAATTCCTTTCTAGCTGGGAGAGAGATTACTTACCGGTAGAAATAAATAGAAATAGCAATGATTAAAATCATTGGTATAAGGACCACTGGAATAATTATGTTTAGCGGAATTGCTGGTGTCTGTCCATATTCTACTTTTCCCAGGACCCATTCTCTGTTTCCAAATTGAACCTAAATAGGACAAAAAAAATAAATAAATAATTAAACCATGCAAGTAAGTACAGGGAAATAGAATAATCTAATTGCCTTTTTAGTGATGGTGAACGCAAATAGTGCGAAAAAGTGTGATAAAAATAGACTTCGCAAAACTAGTGCCTAGCATTTTGTGGTCGCAAATAGTGGCAAAATTAGCATTATGGGCAAATCAATGTTTGAACATATTTCATTTAGAATTTCCACTGTGTTACTAAATAAGCCTAATACTGCTATATTCTAAGTTTTTTTTTTATCCATCTGAAGGTTTACAATAACAAACTAGAAATCAAAGTAGTCGCATGCCAACATAAAAATGATCTACATGCTTGTTTGGAGAAAAGCAGAACATACTGTGAACTCCGGCAAGTTGTCTGAGGTGTCCCTTTTCTGGCGTCTCCTGGGTCGAGGTTGCTCTTCTGGTGGGACACAGTACAAGTCTGTTGCAGTGAGTGTATTTATCTTGCAAACACCTTCACCAACAAATGCTTTAGCCTCTTGTATGGTCATTGCAGCATTAAGGTTATTTCCCTAGATAATAAACAGAGAAAGTCAATAATCTAACATTCATCTGTACACCAATAAAATATACTGGCAATAACGGCTGTCATCTTTATTGCAAACTGCTTTCAGTGTCCCATATTTACATTTTGGATCAGCAGTAAAACTATTATCTACTCTGGAAACTACGGTCACACATCTCATGGCACAAAGTCCACTCCAGTTTGCATCAGTTCCTTGCGGAATACAGGATGTGTATGTCAGTATCTGCCTGGAAGTGATGAATGGAGTCTGGTCATGATATAATTTTACTGCATTATAATATAAAAGATTTTGGCGGACTCTACTCAAGATTGAGACTAAACATATAATATACATTAAATATAGTGCTGTGTGGTGGCATATCATTTAGGATCAAAAATGTGTGACTCCATTCGTCGTGTCTGCCCTCAGTCTCACTGTACATTTCTTATTTTCTCTCTTCTTGGCATGGTAGTGAATATTCCCAAATACGTAGTTTAATCAAATTCACTTTTCTGTCCTGGCACTTACTTACAAATAGGATTCATGCCATTGAATTATTTGTGATTTATATTGTTTTAATTCCAACTAATGCAAAGTGCTATATCGAGTTAGGATGATCAGAAATAATCATACTGACATAGCTAAGTAGATAAGAACACTAGGGGGCACTACAAGCAATATCATTACCAAGTGGCAGTGGACTGGACTTTGCACATAGTTAGGGCCGTTAAGAGCCCTGGGCTCGAGTGAGGGGGCGAGGCCACGCCCCCTCGAAAAAAAATCCTAGTTGCTGCGTAATGGGGAGGGGGGCGCTGTGTGCCCCGCAGCCCGGTGCAAATCCGTGTGGGGGGGGGGGCGAGTAGTCTCCTACTGCAGGAAAGAGGGAGTGGGGGTGGGGGTGGGGGTCCACGGTAGACCCAGGCCCCTTCAGCAAGCTCGGGCCCAGGTAATCAGTACCCACTCCCCCCCAAAGAGTGACCTACAGTGTGGTGCAATGCAGACACAAGACCACAATTTTTTACATCAATAACAGAAAAGCTAATAAACCATACAATACAAGACATACTATAAAATGAAAATCAAACAAAATGGAAACTGATTGTACAATATATATACACATGGTTGTAACTACCGTAGATGCAAGGGGTGCAGCTACTATGGAGGGCCCATATTCCCTGTCAAAGGTACATAAGTTATATACATTTTTCACCATTGGGTAGTACATAAAGGCCCTTACAAACTTTTGCTATGGTGCCTTCAAATACCTAGTTACGCCCCTGCACATACATATGTACCAAACACACAATATTACCTGACCAATGCAATGAGACCAGTTACCTTGGCATTAATTAGAAGGTTAACTTGCTTCTTGATGCCATCTGTAAAGTTATCAAAAGTGGGATCATTGATATAAATGAAAGAGAGCTCAGCTGTTTGCAGGTGTGTCTCGAACCCATCCATTTTAATCATAGAAATAACCTCAGCGTTCTGGTAATGCTCTGGGACTTTAGGAGAGATGAATACTATTACTGAGTCATTAACTTTTTCAAGGATGTTTTCAGTCTGTGAGGAGTAGGAGAAAAATGTTGATCTCGTTAAAAATGTGCTGTGGATAACTACATGTCATGAGTAGGAACTTTTAAAAAGGTAAGTGCTACAATAACCTAATTGCGAAGGCTGAAAGCTACCACTGAGTTACTGACAGAGTGGAGGAATAGGAGAGGAGTTACATAGATTAGTCTTCCAGATAACAATGCATATGACACATATACAGTAAGTATTTTATAAATAAAAGTTTTCTTTATCTTAAAATTAATTGGTCTATTTGTCTATCTGGTTATGCATTCGGACAACCCTGCACCGATTGGGATGAAACCAACTTGAGGTGGTCCAGTTGGATCATGACCAGGTTTTAGGGGTGTTAGGGTCCCGGTCGGACCTCCCGCTGGTGTAGGCTGGGCAGAACTTTGACCCGGGAAGCCTGTTCTGAGCCTTCCACTGGATGGATGTGGATGAAAACTTCACAGAGCAGTGGCAATTGGTCTGCGATGCCTAATGGATACCTCCCAACATGACCCTCTCCAGGAGGGACACGATGCTCTGGTCCTGGACTTCCCTGGTAAGAGGTGGGGCTGCAGCGCAATTCAAAATTCAAATAGGGGAGCCACACCAACTGTCATTTCACACACTGCCAAACATCACTGGCTGAGACTCACTGGCAGTTGGTGTGACTCCACTATTTGAATTCTGGACTGTACTGCAGCCCCACCCCTGGAGCCGCCACCAATCATAAATTACCAGGGAAGTCCAGGACGATTGTGTCCCTCTTGGAGAGGGTCATGTCGGGAGGTATGCTAATGCAGTGACGTGCGGTGAGGTAAATGGCTGAGAGGCACTGGCAAAATATCAGAGCCAGATTTACAGATACATATATGAACCTGAGGGTTCATGTAGGCATTATACAAAGGTGCAGCAGTATATACTGCTGGAAATATGGTGTGTTTTGATCAGGGATGTGCGGAAAATGTAGGCAGGGCCTCACATGCCATACACTTTTTACCCCAGAGTTTTGACTATAAATGATTAGAATAATACAAAGAAGTTACGAATATTTTCTTAACATTTTCATATAATTTTTATAGTAACAACTGTGGCGTATACCCAAGTATGACAGGAAAGGCTTTGCCTCACCTGATGGCACATTACTGGCCTAATGGAGTGGTTGGGGTCCCGGTAGAACCTCAGGGCGAAGTGCGCCGGTAAGAACTTGGACTCAGGGAGCCTGTTCTGTGCCTTCCACTGGATGAGTTTGGAGGCCATCACATAATAAAACTTAATAACTTGAAGATTTAAACCCAGAGCAACCCTGGGTACTTCGGCTACTTTGTAATAAATGGTGTACATACAAATGTACGGTTAGATATAGAAATGTCTCCAGAATTTATGAAAAAACATTTATAGTTTAACTAGTGTCCCTTTCACTTAAGCTGGGTACACACTAGATGTCGTCGTCTGATCCCACGGATCGGAGCGACATATCGGGTACCCATGATATATGCACTCCCGCTGGTCACTAGCGACATCGCCAGTTGCCCCTTCTGCAGGGCCGATGGGGAATGTCTCTAACGATGCCATGCAATAGAATGCAGCATGACACATAGCTCCCCCTCCCGTCGGTCCCGGCATCGGCAAGTGTGTATGCACCTGCCGCATGCAGGGTCCCGTCGTCAGTGACGTCGTGCTGAGTACACATCGTTTTTAGTCTGAGTCGGCTGTTGAGTGACTAGTCCTGTCTCCATGACAGCAGAAAGCATTTTCTCTCACATAATATAATGTAAACTAAATTATATAAATTGGTTGGGTATAGATCCATTTTTTTCATATACTCAGTGAGAACCACCTTATGGTGTATTGTCCATTTTTGGCTGCACTAATCTTCCATAGGGAATGTACTAGATGGACAACACAAAAAGCACCCTATGTAGGTGAACATTTGCAAAATAAAGCAATGGGCCTAGTAAGGCAGAATCCTGGCAGATTATAAAATGACTATGGTTACCTCAGAAAAGAGAAACAGTATATTTTAGCCAATGCTAGAACACACAAATAGTTTTTTGCTGTTTACTTTTCATCATCTTGAATGATTACTAAAGTAGGCAGGAAAACAGATAGACTAGTTGAGTTCTACTGGATAAGTGTTGATCGCCTAGTTATGAATGTCTGCTCACACTCCAACAACCTTTCACTGCAGAGTCTCACTATAGATTGCGGTGAATGGCATACTACTGTTTGTAGTCATCCATAGTGTGCACTTTAGTAATCACAAAATGTCAACCAAGAAAGGAAAGTGTTTTATTTTACTTTACCCAGCTTTACAAAGTAGTAAATGTTGCCAATAGTACACATTTGTGGATAGATCATTCATTCAATCGATGAACGATATATCGCGAGTGCATCGACGCGTGTGTACACACAATGTGTCTGAACTACGTCATTCACATATCAGGTCAGCCCTGCAGCCCATGAGGATATATCGGTACATCTGCATGTGTGTACTTGCAACCCGCCGACTGCCTGTACACTTGCTGGAGGTATTGCTGTAGGTATCGGTGACACTGACATCATAACTGGGCAGGCAAATTTAAATGCCTACTTAGTTGTGATGTCAGGCCAGACACATCGAGCAACCAATTGGAAAGTGTGTATAGCTTTGGACAGCAGATCGGTCTCCTGACCGATCCATCGTCATAGTGTGTACCCAGCTTATGAGCTGAAGAGGAGACAACGTTCTGCCTGGGAAACAAAACTAATTATAGCAAAAGTAAATGCAGCAGATGTAATTCTGAAAATCTTGTTATGGATTCTCTGAAACATCTGCAGATCTGGTTTAGGTGAATTCATTTTCCAAAATGCTTAAAAAAATAAAAAATAATAAAAAAGCAAATCTCTCCTTTCCTAATGAATAGAGCATGTGTGTTTATTTCTACAGAGGGGTAGGGGGCTGCAAATGTAATGTACAGGTCATTCATTTATGCTGAATTTTGATTTACTATAATTCAATTACCTCCTGAAATATTTGCATTGTGTAAAGAAAAATCCGTATGGTCAGTTGTGACACATGCTTTAGGAAGACAAAGTTACTCACCGATTGGAAATCATGCCCATCCACCTGTCTTTTCTGCCTGTTTGATCGCAGTGTGGCCGTCATGCTGAAACTCTGCACAAGATTAAATCCTTTCCCTGAAATGGTAATATTTCTTCCTCCACTATAATAATAAAAAATATAAATAAAATCCCACATGTGCCAATTACAAAAATAATTTACAATGGGAACTTAAACATTTAAGTTCTACTTGTAATCACCTAAAGTCATATGTGGTGTGAGAAGAAAAAAGCCAAAATAAGATGGGTAGAAATGGACATAGAGAAAATTAAAAAGGGTAAAATAATAATGTAAGGCATTCCTTGGCTACATCTCACAGGGTTCCCTGGTTAATGTTTAAGTCAGTGGTTCCCAAACTTTTTCAGTTCAAGGCACCCTTAGGGTCCCCATGATTTTTTAAAGGCACCCCAAGCCAAAATAATTACTGAGCGGTCCCTTTTTTAATGTAGATGGTTTAAATTAACTTGATTAACATTTACATCAGGACAGAAATCCTTATTAACTTGTTTGGAAAAATAATATACATAAATCTAAGGAAAAATGATTTATATTTTTTTTCCATATATAACAGGAATAAGAACAAAATAAAAGGAATATTCACCAAAATGTGTCCTGCTCCCTTTACAAACCCCTCCATGTGTCTCTCATTGCAGCCCCCTTCTCCATGTGTCTCCCTTTACAAACCCCTCCATGTGTCTCTCATTGCAGCCCCCTTCTCCATGTGTCTCTCTTTACAAACCCCTCCATGTGTCTCTCATTGCAGCCCCCTTCTCCATGTGCCTCTCATTGCAGCCCCCTTCTCCATGTGTCTCCCTTTACAAACCCTCCATGTGTCTCATAGCAGCCCCCTTCTCCAGATGTCTCCCTTTACAAACCCCTCCATGTGTCTCTCATTGCAGCCCCCTTCTCCATGTGTCTCCCTTTACAAACCCCTCCATGTGTCTCTCATTGCAGCCCCCTTCTCCATGTGTCTCCCTTTACAAACCCCTCCATGTGTCTCTCATTGCAGCCCCCTTCTCCATGTGTCTCTCATTGCAGCCCCCTTCTCCAGGTGTCTCCCTTTACAAACCCCTCCATGTGTCTCTCATTGCAGCCCCCTTATCCATGTGTCTCCCTTTACAAACCCCTCCATGTGTCTCTCTTTGCAGCCCCCTTCTCCATGTGTCTCCCTTTACAAACCCCTCCATGTGTCTCTCATTGCAGCCCCCTTCTCCATGTGTCTCTCATTGCAGCCCCCTTCTCCAGGTGTCTCCCTTTACAAACCCCTCCATGTGTCTCTCATTGCAGCCCCCTTCTCCATGTGTCTCTCATTGCAGCCCCCTTCTCCATGTGCCTCTCATTGCAGCCCCCTTCTCCATGTGTCTCCCTTTACAAACCTCTCCATGTGTCTCCCATTACAAACCCCTCCATGTGTCTCTCATTGCAGCCCCCTTCTCCATGTGTCTCTCATTGCAGCCCCCTTCTCCATGTGTCTCTCATTGCAGCCCCCTTCTCCATGTGTCTCCCTTTACAAACCTCTCCATGTGTCTCTCATTGCAGCCCCTTCTCCAAGTGTCTCCCTTTAGAAACCCCTCCATGTGTCTCTCATTGCAGCCCCCTTCTCCATGTGTCTCTCATTGCAGCCCCCTTCTCCATGTGCCTCTCATTGCAGCCCCCTTCTCCATGTGTCTCCCTTTACAAACCCCTCCATGTGTCTCTCATTGCAGCCCCCTTCTCCATGTGTCTCTCATTGCAGCCCCCTTCTCCATGTGTCTCCCTTTACAAACCCCTCCATGTGTCTCACATTGCAGCCCCCTTCTCCATGTGTCTCCCTTTACAAACCCCTCCATGTGTCTCTCATTGCAGCCCCCTTCTCCATGTGTCTCCCTTTACAAACCCCTCCATGTGTCTCTCATTGCAGCCCCCTTCTCCATGTGTCTCTCATTGCAGCCCCCTTCTCCATGTGCCTCTCATTGCAGCCCCCTTCTCCATGTGTCTCCCTTTACAAACCTCTCCATGTGTCTCTCATTGCAGCCCCTTCTCCATGTGTCTCCCTTTACAAACCCCTCCATGTCTCTCATTGCAGCCCCCTTCTCCATGTGTCTCTCATTGCAGCCCCCTTCTCCATGTGTCTCTCATTGCAGCCCCCTTCTCCATGTGTCTCCCTTTACAAACCTCTCCATGTGTCTCTCATTGCAGCCCCTTCTCCATGTGTCTCCCTTTACAAACCCCTCCATGTGTCTCTCATTGCAGCCCCCTTCTCCATGTGTCTCTCATTGCAGCCCCCTTCTCCATGTGTCTCTCATTGCAGCCCCCTTCTCCATGTGCCTCTCATTGCAGCCCCCTTCTCCATGTGTCTCCCTTTACAAACCCCTCCATGTGTCTCTCATTGCAGCCCCCTTCTCCATGTCTCTCATTGCAGCCCCCTTCTCCATGTGTCTCCCTTTACAAACCCCTCCATGTGTCTCTCATTGCAGCCCCCTTCTCCATGTGTCTCCCTTTACAAACCTCTCCATGTGTCTCATATTGCAGCCCCTTCTCCATGTGTCTCCCTTTACAAACCCCTCCATGTGTCTCACATTGCAGCCCCCTTCTCCATGTGTCTCCCTTTACAAACCCCTCCATGTGTCTCTCATTGCAGACCTCTCCTTCATGTGTCTCCCTGTGCAGCCTCCTCCATGTGTCAGCAGTCTCCATTGGCAGCCACCTCCCCCCCCTATAGTTCCCTATGCGGGCCCCCTCTTTATAGTATACTTATATACCAGTGCCACTCATAGCTATCTGCCCCTCCCCCTCCTATAGTATACAAAGCAGCACCCCTTACTTACCTTTGCTAAAGCTCTCCCTCCATCGCTGCGGCTGTTCCCTCAGCTCTTCAGCCAGCGTCAACACAGGCAGCCTACTGCCTGCTGACAGTCTCTCATGTTTTACATCTAAACTGCTATCCCCTTCCAGCTCTGTCCCTCCTCCGAGCTGGGCTACAGCTGGAGTTTATGTCTAAAATGGGTATAAGGCAGGGCTTCTGGAATAGGGGAAGAACTCTATCTTTAAAATAGGGTTTCTGGATGGGTGGAATAGTTCAGCGTTTTTGAAAGTTGATGTGTGGGAGGACTTATACAGAGTGTTTGTGCTTCACACAAATTGACACTGCTCATCATGTTCTTGAACATCCTTTGCAATGTTTCCTGAGAAATTGTATATCCACAGGGTCTGATTCATCTTGGATTGCAATTGCATTTGCAAATCCTGACTGAACGCAGCTGCTAATATATGCAGATGAAGCCACAACCTTATCCCTGCATAGAGATGCCCACTGCTGCCTTGTCTTATGCGAACGCACACCAGCGTACACATCGGCCACTTGCGGCTGGCCTGACCTGTCTCTAATTCTGTGAGTCTCTGCACACACGGAGAACTCTTGTGCTGTGGAGGTGATAACACTGGCTAAATTTTGGACGCCCTTTAAACAGCGTCAAAACGGTAAAACCTACAGTTTTTTTAAGACCACCCCCCTTTAATTGTAAAGTAATAATGAAATACCTGGCAAAACTTCGATCAGGGCTAAATTGGTAAATGATGGGATTGCTTCTGTAGGTAAAGGATCCAGCTTCTTTCATTGTATCACTACCATAGTACATCTTTACTTTGACTTCCCCCTCCTTCTTAGCTGTGCTGGTAATACATACCATTTCTTCACCAAATGTAATGCTATTGTAAAGAAAGAAAGCAATGTTAAGAGGGTGGCGATAAGGAAATTATTTTCAGCAATGAACAGTTTTAGATGCATGATGGGAGCAGTAAATGCACTACACAATACATATGTGCACTCTTCACTATTTTCCATGGGTAAGGATAAGCTAGTTTTCCAGCAAACCATGTGCCATCTAACTTGTATTTGAGTTTCACTTGGATGAATAAATGCCAGTTAGTTGAAGATAAACAAGTAATAAGCCACCAAAATGGGCCAGTTGCAAAACCCAATAGTCTGGAGCCCAAAATTAAAAGGACAAAAGTAAATGAGCATTATCCATTGAAGGAGAGGTCACTTCTGAGAGCTCTGTTTTCAAGTCCAAGCTTTACTCTATGCATGTTAGAAACATGTGCGGAGACAAAATGACACCAGGGGATTTTTCACAATGAGGATCATCAGTGTAGGAGAGGGGTCTTTTTATCCATTGCATTTTGTCTCTACAGTGGTTCACGTGCTGAAAAGAAAATATGTATAATTCTTAAGCTGGCTGACAATTTAGTTTAAAGGGGATATAGTTTGGAAGCCGACCGTCTAAATGCCGACCGCCGGCTTCCAGAATTTCTAATCCCGGTGTGGTAGTAATAACAGGCGTCGAAAACTCGATGCCTGTCATTAACCAGACGCCGGAAGACCGACATCCCGGCATACCGAATGAAGGTAAGCCGGGCGCCTGAGGGAGGGAGGGTTAGATTTGGGGCTCCCGGGGGGACTTAGGGTTAGGCACCCCCCTGGGAGGGTTAGGTTTAGGCTAGGTGAAGGGGGTTTAGGGTTAAGCACTCCTAAGGGAGGGTGAGGGGGTTGAATTAGATTAGCGATACTTACCTTAGGGACGATCGGGATTTTCAGATGAAACACGTAGGAACTATATAGTATACACTTGAACTGTTATTAATATGCTTCCTACATCCTACAACACTGTGGGCCCTTTTTTGGAATAACTTCATGGACATATGCTGAATCTCTCAAACCAATGCAGGACTATTAAGAAAATTTGACTAAGTTCGGGATAACCCTTTCCAAAAAATCCAGATAACCTTCTACTTTTTTTATTCTTGTACTTTGTTTGTGTTAGGTTTTAATATGCTTAGTTACTATTGCACATGGATTTTAATTTTTTTATTTTTCTGAGTGTAATGAAAAGGCTTATATCAATCTGAAGAATAGAGTGTTGGAAGCACAATACCCTTCTCTTTTATTCTAGATCTATATAAAAGTATATTATTGTTTACTTATCTGATTTTATTTTACACAAACTTTCTCCATTTAGGAATAATATGAAAATTGTGACCTTCAATCTCCAGATCTTTCATTCCAGAGGCCTGAGGATCAACAATGACAGAAAAACCTCCAAGACTATGACAACACATTTCACAGATGAACAATTTTTTTGTAAAATGAGAATGCACACACTTGGCATTTTAGATATTTACAGAAAATAATGACATTATATACTACATGATCAGGCACTTCTCTTCTTGCCCTCCAACAGGTACTTTCACCAATGCACCAAATTGAAGCAATAGGGAGTGATTTTCGGACTTTCATACAGTTGTTTGCGGATTGTACATCGATTGGGAGTGTGTTTATTATTCCTGTTTTTATAGACAACAGTTTGTGAAATACTTTACAATAAATTGGAAAATTTAGGGTCAAGCACCAGAACTCTAAAATTTAAAATGCATTTACCATAAGGGTATAATTCAATTCTCGATGAGCTCTGCGAATGCGCACATTATAGAGAATTACGACAGAGCAATGCAACACATTTTCCCGAGCATCTGCATGGGCTGCAAACATGGTAAATCTGTGATGTTGGTGGCTGCGGTTAGAAAAAAAAAGGTCCAAACACTGGCATCTCGTAGTTATCACTAATAACTTAATAGCTGCTTAAAATAAACTTGTTTCAGTGGCTACATTTTTTTAATTTTTTACCACCAGGTGGAACTGCACTTGCACAAACCGGTTACCCGGATCATGCATATCCCTAGAGTCTGGCACACTGAAGTGGTAAGTTAACTTGTTACTTGCTAAGACAGCACAGCTGTTTCTGCAATATTTCATTGATCATTATGGAGGAATCCATATGATTTACCGGCGGACGGGATGGCGGCAGTTAGAAGAACGACAGTGGCATCCCGATATTGAAGATCCCGACAGGGTCGGTAAGTAATCCAACCCTCCCCCTCTTCTGGTGGTGCCTATCCCTAACCTCCCCAGAGTAGTGCCTAAACCTAACTCACCGTTCCCGCACCCTAAACCTAACCCTCCCCAGGCGGTGCCTAACCATAACCTCCCCCCGGTAGTGCCTAATACTAACCCCCCCTTCCCCGCAGCCTGACCCTACCCCTCCCTAGTCCATGCCTAACCCTAACCCACCCCAGCAGGTCCCTAAATGTAACCACCCCATCCCCAGCCTAACCCTAACCCGCATACTTACCTTCGGGATGACTGAGGTTGTAATGTAGATGTCGGTATCTTGATCCCTTCGGGATGCCGGCGTCGGTATACTGACGTCCGACATACCGTCCGCCGGCATCCTGACTGGATCCCATTATAGAGATAGGTGTTTTTTTAATCGCTGTGATAAAAAAAGATAAAACGGGCCCCAAAAACAAAACCAGTTTTCTTAGTTAACTTGACAAAAGGCCTCTTTATGAGGGAACACTGGAAATTGTATTTTCATGTAAACTGAAGTTGAGTGCTGTCTTTATTTCAGCCTATACACCATATACGGTCTTTGTTTGATTTGCAGAGGTGAACATTAGTTTGAGAGTGACTGGCTGAAGTTACTAACAATTTAAAAAGAGAATTGATGGGAAATCATGGATCATTTGTTGCTAATCACTGTATAACTTTTCAGCCAAATTGGCAAATCTAAGCAACGCTTCGGAAAACAACAGGGACAGCTGGAACAATTTGGCATGTTCTCCTGCACAGCTTGAAGTCAAAGGTTCTGGTGAGCAGCACAATAACCTCTTCTCTCATTCTGCAGTCCAACCAGCTATTGACCCTCCCAAAATGAAATAAATCATGCATTGTCTATACACTTAAATAGTACGACTGCCATACTGAGCACAGAACCTACACCTAATTGTAACCAACTATTACAATCACTTCCTGAAAACCAAATAGACTTGGTTGCTTTACACCTTCTGCCATCTAGATACTGATTAATATAAAAAATGCTTTCCTATATTCCAGGACAAAAAGAGTTAAAACATCTGCAAAATGGTCCTAAAACAAGAATTTCTCATGAGATACAGTGCAAGAGGAAGGAGCATTCCAAAATCATTTTACTTAACAGTATAATCTGTCAGATGTGCTCATTATTTACTGCCCTAATTAGTGAAGCATTTTAAACATAACTTGGCAGGCATCTGAATCAGATCCAAACCCTATTGTAAAACACCCTAAACAAAGCTCTAATTCCTCTGCTCTGTTTATCCAGCATTCAGTGAATTCCCTTCCCTTCTAATTAACTTGCAAGTACCATTCAAAATTCACTGACACTCTGCAATACTATGACCCATTTCATTTGCCCGCTGACTGTAAAGTACATTATTCCTGGCACACATGCCCCAATCTGCTTGCTGTATTGATCTACAAACTATGATTCAATGTTACTTTGGCCAGAACAAAACAGGAAAAGGTACATTACACAGCAAAGTTTGTAAGCTGAGAAGCCACAAAGCATAACAGATCCCTTTAAATATGAGCATAACATACACTTCACAGTTGTTATCATCAAGTGTCACACGGACATCATGTTGGGATCCGGTCTCTAAATTATTTCCAGTTATTGTTATGCATGTTCCCCCAGCAAGCACACCTTCAGTGGGTTTCAAAGAAGTAGGATCCGGTTCCTGAAAGTGAAAATAAAGAAATTCAATCATTTAAGCATATTTTCTAATAAAGTACATTAGTATTTCATTTGTTCGGGTGAATAAAAAATTTTACCCCGTGGCTAATTGCTGCACCGGAACTATTCAATTAGCTGGGATACCCCACGGGCGAGTCCCTGCAATTGGTCTTTACCTCACAGCTCATGGAGGTGAGAGGTAAAATCTGAGTAAAAACCACCAAATCAGGCGCGGGGAAAAACCCATTGATTCCGCAGTTTACGCAGAATTAGTGTGTTTCCGCGCATGAGTCAAGATTTTTCAGCGCGGGAATATTTTAGTGAATGACTTTTCCCCGCACCGCAGGGATTTTGGCCGGCAATTGGTCACGGGGTAAACCCCGCAGCTAATTGAATATGCCCCTAACATGCTGAATGGCACAAAAAATATAAAAATTAGGATTAGGAAAGGGCAGCGCCTTGTGCACTGGCGAGAGGAAGCTTGACATGAGGTTCAGGGCAATGAGAACTTTCGCAATAGTAATGTAGTGCAAACCTACAATTCCTCATCCATTATAATGGGACAAATATCTCCAGCTGCCTTAATATTGACCTATTATGCTGCATACATTATACATTCTGTTGATAACTTTTACAAAAGTTACAAAATCACCTGATTATCTGATCCTAAAACGAAAGAAGAGCCAAACAGAAGGTTTGAGCCATCCCAAAAGGGCAGATGTCAGCTTTGATCTGAAGCTACCGTGCCAGACAGCATCAGAAATTCCACACTTCCTGTGTGTACTAGGAAGGGAGCCAAGAGAAGCAGACAGCTTGTTGGTACCCCCATCTGAAGCTGACAGTATCTTCTGACACAAAGGAAGCACAGAGCTCAGATCGGAAGAAGCCTCTGCAGTGGTGTCAGCATCAGTCTGCAACTCACATTCTCATTTGCATTGCCTCTAGTTATGATAGGAACTTGGGAAGAGTTACAGCAGCTGAATCTTGATCATCACAGATCAAGTCCTGCGGCATTCTTACGTGTCACTTTCTCCAGCGTTGTCACAGAATAGAATAGGACTGTTGTTCACAGGAGGAAACTTTCATCTGCTTAAGTTTTACAACCAGTGTACAAAATGGCAATAAAACCAAATGAAAGAAGATTCCCTATTTTTTAAACAGATAAAAACATTTCGGAAATAAAATAAACTGAACAGAAAATCAGCTGACAAGTTATGGTTGTGTAGGACATTGTACAATGAGTTGGCTGCATTGTCATTTCACATGGCACAAATCTCTTCCATAAAAGCACCTAGGGGCATATTCATTATGTTAATTACCAGGGGCCGGGCGGCTTCAGGAAGGAAGGTGTGGTGAGAATGGGGGGAGGTATATATCCGGCAGCGGCAGCCCGACAGATGGGCAGATCCCGGCAGCGGCAGCCTGACAGCGCTGGAAATCCCGATCGTCCTCGGGTAAGTATATACTAACCTAACCCCCTAACCCCAACTCTCCTTAGGGGTGCCTAACCCTATCCTCCCCCTGCAAGTGCCTAACCCTAACCCCCCCTTCCCCACTGCCTAAACCTAAGTCCCCTGGGGGGGTGCCTAACCCCAAGTCCCCCCCGGGGGTGCCTAACCCTCCCTCCCCCTAGCCTAATCCTAACCCTCCAGGGGGGGTGCCTAACCCTAAGTACCCCCTGGGGGTGCCTAACCTTCCCTCCCCCTAGCCTAATCCTAACTCTCCCGGGGGGGTGCCTAACCCTAAGTACCCGCCAAGAGCCCTAAACCTAACCCTCCCCCCTGCGGCTGTCCGCCCACAGCGCCCAGCATCCCTTCGATCAGGATCCCGGGCGCCTGTCTCCCAACGCCTGGATAAAACAATCGGGAAGCTGGCTGTCGGGATCACGTCAGCCGGTTTCCCAATTGCATCCCTATATCTGAATGTGCTGCGATGCTTTCACCTAATAGTAATATATATATATCTCAATAATTATCTCAAGATAGTTTACTGCTCATTACCAGAACAATTTACTAGTATTTGCAGAGTAACAGTTAAATTGTGAATACATATTTGCAATCTGTACTCTCATCCAAATAAATGCACCAACTGGGGTACTCCTTACTGGGCCACAACAATAGTGCAGAAGTATACAATATCCTCAATAGAGGCGGCACTCACCAGAATTCCAATAAGGAAAGTATTTAATAATACATCATCATAATACATCATCAATAAAAGGTTAAACCTGTGAGCAGATATTGAACATACATTTTGGTTCTGCCGAACCATTGCCAAGATCATCAGCACAATATCAACAGTCAAACCAGTGGCATACAGGTTTAGGAAGGAAAAATATATTTTCCGGACACTTTTCTTATGGAATTCTAATTACAGACATACACACACATATACATAAACACATATACACACTTGTGTCCGTTCTTGCTCATCTAGCCTCAATACGCCATGCAGCACAATATGCCTAGCATGAGCCGTGGGGTCTAGCCAGGATTATTAAGTAAATGAATAGATTTACAAAGAGCAGAAATGCAGGTGTATTCATTTAAAAGAAAATATTTTTACTTAATAAACGGACTAAAAAAAATGGAAAATACTGAAATTGTAAAATTGTATGAAATGTCCTGTAGTAATCAATCACACGAGTGTAAAATAAAAACACAACAATTACAATTCTGTGTGTAATACATGCTGCTTTGGCTGATATATTGCCGTCACAGAGATACAGTACTCAGCCATGACATTCAGGATGGTCAAGGGTGAGTAAGTGCACTCACATCTGCACAAATATAGCTCCAGAAACGTATTTATTCGCTACACCTTTATGCCAGTCAATATTTAAACATGTTTTAATACTACAAAATGATACAACTACAATATTGTGCAATTCTGGTGTGTTTCACTGAGGTTTTATACCAGGGGTGGGGAACCTTTTTTCTGCCGAGGGCCATTTTGATATATAGAATATTATTTGTAGGCCACGCCCACTTCACGTGACATCACACAGGGCCACAAATGCCGTGATTACAGCAATGCCCAGAGCATCCTGAGGATGCACCGGGGAGCTGTAAGGGCAGCGGGTGTGACTGTCTGAAGCGTCCTGAGGATGCTTCTGGCGGCACTGCTGCATAGATTCTGGCTGCAGGGTGCCATTCCAGGCACCCTGAAAGCCGGATGAGGCTAGCAGAAAAAAATCTGAGTGTCAGACCAAATGATTCCAAAGGCCTTATACGGCCCCTAGGCAGGAGGTTCCTCATCCCTGTTTTTTTTTTTTATATATATATTTGTTTATTAAGCACAGGAGAAAAATTACAACTGCGTAGAATCGTCGTACATCATTGAATTTTGATATACAAAAAAATTAACTGGAAACACATGTATACAAGTCAGCGAGAGAAAAAACAAAACAAAAACAAACTTGCATCAATTAGGAACAACAGACCCATAAAAAAACGGGAAAAACGGTTGTGCCTGAAATACCCATGGCGGATCTTAGTTAGTAACTTGTATCGAAAGAAAATAAAAAAGAGGAAAGAGAAAAAAAAAAAAAGGGGGGGGGGGGGGGGAGAGAAAGAGAAAGCAGGGAAACGAGTCGGGGGGAGAAAAGAAAAGAGTATAAGTATAGTGGGAATGTTCTGGGGAGTATTATTAACTGAGTCCCCATCCCTATTTTAAACCAATATTTCATACGAAATTTCAACAAAAGTTAATTTATCCAACTTGTTCGCTCATATACACAATCAAAAAAGGAAGGAAGATTAAAAAGAACTGTAATAGTTTTGTACTACTCTAGTTGTTGACAGGTTCACAAAATCATGGGGAACACTAAAAAAAAATATCACACAGTATTATCATGTATGCTCAGTATGTTTAGCAGCTAACATGGTGGACACACTATACAAAAGACATTCAACTTACCTGGTAAGTAAAAGTAAGACTGTCTGGTGATACTCCGTGCTTGTTTCGTATTCTTATTTCTATTTTTCCTGACTGATCAGAAGTGGCAGCTCCAACCTCACACACAACCCTACAGGAAGAAAGATCATTACTGCAAGTGCTCACATCCAAGGAAAATATATTACTTTCAGTTCTTACTAACAATTCAGGCCTCCTATAATATACACCCATCAGCCATAACATTAAAGCTACTGACCGGTGTAGTGAACAACATTGATTATCTTGTTACAATGGTGTCCGTCAAGGGGTGGGATATATTAGTCAGCAAGTGAACACTCAGGGTGGAATTCCTTTAGCAGCGGGATATACCCTGCAGCTAATTGAACGTGCAGGGTGGGGAATAGCTATTCAATTAATTTGCCTTTTCCCCGGCGGTGAACACTGGTTTAATGCGCAGTAATCCACTGACTGAGTAAAATGCGGAATCACTGGGTTTCCCCGCACAATAAAATGCAGCATCTGATATGTTGGAAGCAGGAAAAATGGCCAAGCGTAAGGACCGGGGCGACCCTGACCAGGGCTAAACTGTGATGTCTTGTGTGGTGTTCCCGGTATGCAGTGGTAAGTACATACCAAAAGTGGTCCAAGGAAGGACCACCAGCGAACCGGCGACAGGGTCATGGGCGCTCAAGGCTCATTGATGTGCGCAGGGTACTGTATGTATACACATACATACAAACACACGCATGTACTACGTACATAAGAAAATACATATTTTATAAATATATATTATTGCATGTGTATATATAAATTTATGTACTATGCATACACACACAAAAATACACGTAATTATTGTCTTACAATGCAAGAACATACAATCTGGGTAGCATTTGGTAGCACAGAGACTGTCAACATAACACAAAAATAATTAAATAAGAGTTCTGAATTAGACAATATTTTTGCTCTTTATGTTATATGTACATACTTCAATGACATGTGAATATGTAAACGTTTTATAAATACGCCCAGAAAGTGCAGACTATGGCTTGCCTTACAAAAGCTGGTAGTAAAGAACAAATTAGAACCCTGCACCATGTCCGGATACACCACTCACCCACCCTCTTAAACACAGCGCAGGACGCTCACTCACGCTAATCTGGAGAGGCTACAATCAATTCTCTACAATACTATAAAGAAGGAAATGGAATTACATTACAGCACAGTCTGGAAACACCTCATTTATTACAACTAGCTCATTAACCACAAACAAATTTACCAGTGAAAGACTGCACATTTCCACTTTTAGAGGTGTTAGCATCCAGCTCTGTGTGGTGTCTCACACTCTGAAATGTTGTCAAGTTATTCCCAACAGAAATACATTATCAAGAGGTCTGCAAATCCGTTCCTGAAACTATACCAAATTATTCTTGTCCTTCTTTAACACCTCTCTCAGTGTGACTACTGCCTGCTACAAAGGAAAAGCCTGCAAAATATTGCTATAATGATTTAGCTACATAAAAGGATAGCACATAAGGAAACAGCACAGATCAAAACCAACAGGCGACAGCTCTGCAAAGGGCATCAGACACCTACAGAGTACTATCCAAGATACATAGGCTTATTGCAGTTTCCTAACCATATAGAGAAAATAGCACAAATTGTCCTAAAACCTCTCAAAATACAGCAGTAAAGAACTCCCGTTGAGGTAAAATCACATGTAACCGTTTACATACAGTTACCAAGAAAAGTATAAAGAGTTTCAGTTTATCTTGCTGTCTGCTCTGATTTTGTCATGTAGTTTGTGTTTTCCATGAAATTCCACACATCCTCCTTTCCTTAGGCAAGGCTGATATAGACAGCAGAACATAAAATGGTTACTAAACGTGATATGCTCTGAAGTGCCAAAAGTCTAGGGATAGCAGTATGTAAAGGTAAGGGTCGGTGGCGACACAGTATGCGGTATCTTGGAAATACCCAGACCTGCATTAGTTGTAATCTGACATCTCTTGAGTTAGTTTGAACACTGGCCAGTTTGCTCATGGCAAGGGGACATGAATTATTAGAGTATGAATGAGGCATCGATATTGGGTGCCTGACGGAAGGGAAATTCCATTTCCCAAGTTGTGCAGACATTCAACATTGCTCAATCTACGGTGTCACGTGTGTACCTTCAAAACCTCAAGGAATGCATTACCACCAAAATGTGTACAGCGAAGTGGCTGACCACAGGTGCTTAATGATCATGACCAGTGGCGTCTGGCCAGAATTGTCTGTGGTAACAGACAAGTGATACTGGCTCAAATCTCATTCACAATCAATGCAGGAGGTACCAGACGCATATCCAGCAGGTCAGTGCAGCGTTCTATAGCTTCCATGTGATATGGGAGCAGAAGATGCACCAGAGTGCCCCTATTAACACTACTACACCAGACAGAGCACCTCACATGGGCTCATGACATCGCTAATTGGATCTTGGAGGACTGGCAACATGTGGCATGGTCAGATGAGTCACAATTGCAGTTGTTTCGAGTTGATGGTAGGGTTTGGGTGTGGCGCAGACCCCACAGGGCCATGGACTCCACTTGTCAACAAGGCACCGAGCAAGCTGGTGGTGGTTCCATAATGGTGTGGGGTGTGTTCAGATGGCATGGGTTGGGTCCGCCTGAACAAGCCACTGACCGGAAACCGCTACGGTGCATTGCTTGATGACCATTTGCAGCCCTTCATGGACTTCATGTAACCCCACAACGATGGCATTTTCCAGCAGGATAATGCACAGTGTCATCGGTCCCAAGTTGTTCATATTTGGTACGAGGAACAGTATGAAGAGTTCCGATGAATGGTGTGGCCACCACGTTTGCCCAACATGAACCCAATCGAACATTTATGGGACGTGGTGGAAAGTTCCATTCGTACCAAAGATCCTGCACCTACAAATATCAGGGAGCTATCCAGACAGCATTGGTCAACATCTCTCCAGAGACATGACTTTTGGCAGTTCATGGATCCATTTCAACTCAACAACCGTAAAGTAACATTGTGCTTTTAAAGGGGAATCCTGACTTACATTTATCCTATACACTTCCCTTACAGTACTGCTTTATAATATAATATTGGAGACACCTGTAGACGTGTTAGGCTACAGTTTGGCCAAGTTATTTGTAGAAGTAGTTAGCTTCACTTTGACTGTCAGAATAAAATGGAATACAATGCGATTTATATGGTGCCCTAGATGACCACAAGTGTTTCTAGGTAATGTTTGGACAACCATTTCACTGAACTGACATGATGTTCCAGTGTTGATACAACATGATAGTGTAATACCCTTAAACCATTGAGAGCGCTTAATAAGAAAGGTCATGTATATTTGTTTTGTGCTCAGAACAAAACTAGTCCATACCGTAAAGTGTTTTGTCACTGTATTTGTTCCACAATAAAGTCTTTTCAGATTGAGATTTTGACCAATTGGACTTAATTTTTCTAGAATTACCACCTTATCATACCTAACCACAAAGATTCTGCAATGACTGCAACCACTAACATTTATGCCAAGTCCTGACAGTAACCTGTTCTAATCAGCGCATTCCCCTGCTGACATACCAGGCTGATGATAATGTGCAATATAATATAGTAATGATAACACATGTTTTTAACTCATCTTCTAATGTGCTGTCATACATTATAATGAGCTAAACGTGTCGGGGGAGATGGAATTCTGGAACTCTGCATAAAAGGTCATAGTTAAGACCTGGTGGATGTACAGAGTCTGCACTAGCGACAGTGTTCAGTGCTATTTCATGCTTAATAGGTAAATATGAATGACTATTAATAAAATGAGGTACTCTCTAAAGAAATAGAAGGTCCATTTACATTTAATGATATTTTCTTTTGTACACCGGAGTCACACTACAAACAGAACTTTGTGTTTGTGGAAACTCTCCAGCAGGTTTGTATTAGCAGTGAAGCCTTTGTCTGCCATGTATTATTCTATGAAGCAGTATAACAAATATTCTGGATACATTATTCTGCCGATTCACATTTTTGATGATAGCTTCCTTTATCAAAGACTTTTAGACAGGACTTAATGTTTATTTGTGTTTGAAGTAAATTTTTGAAACATTAAACAGTTCATTTACATTATGAGAGATTGTGGTATTGATATGTAAGTAGCAGGAAGTAGGTTTTCATATTAATTATTCAAGTTTTTACTGTTCCGAAAACATATGGACATATATTAGTGGTTAGAACTTACTGTAATGTATATATTTCGTCCCCATTAATTCAAGACAAAAAATGTAAACATAACACCCATACACACTGCATATATAGCAGCCAGATTAAATGTTTCTACATGTTTGGTGCTTTGTGATGGAACATAGTCATTTCCTAGCATGCCTGCATTCCTCACTACATGACATAATACAGATCATCATAAGGCAAATTGTTTACATTTTCAAACTTGCTGACGAAAGGCAGAGACAGATATTACCATACAATTGTTAACCAATTCTTGGATTAATAGTCACCCAAAACCAAACCACTCACAGTCCAATCATCCTGAATTTTGCTGGTCTGTTCTGTTCCTTGAACCCATAGGCGGGTGTCGCCTACATAAAAATGAGTGTGATTTTGTGGACGAACAGAACTGACCAGTGTTTCAATGGTGGATTGGCCATATTTATTTTATAAAAAAAAAAAATGTAAGTTAGGAAGTAAGCAGCAGTTGTTAAATGCATACAAATCAAGCAAAAAGAAAGATACATTCATGGGTCTAGGAACGTATTGGTGACATTTCAACATCTCTTGCCGTAATACTTGAAACAAAGTTCCTGGAGTAACTGCACACCTGTACTTTTTACAAAAGGTTTGTTCTAGAGTGAAAGATACATTTAAAAATGCCCCCTTCCTCAATCTTTGTCCACTTCTCAGGATCTGTGATACATTGTTTAGCCGTGCTTCTCAGTGACTGAAAAGAGGAACTGCATGGTAACCATCTCCATGTGAGTGACATTAACAAACAGCAACAACTATCATTTGTATTCCATTCTGGATTTTCAGAACCTTGTGAAAATGATTCGGATACAGTAGCTGGTGCTCTAATGTTTTTTTATAACTGTGACAGACAGTGGGCGATTCAATTAAATGCAAGCCGTAGGAGTCTTGCAGGTTGTCATTGGTATGAAACATTGCTTATTTTTGTTCGCTCTGTAAAATAAGGATACTTTCTGTACCGCAATATCCAGAAATGTGCACAGAAGAGGATTGCACGAGGTCCCTACAGGACCTCCTGCTTAAGTAAATCCCCCCATAGTCTGATGGCAATCACCATGTGCATAAGCTTAAATATTTATACCTACAATGTGCTAATTGCTTTTGATATCTCTCCATCCATACTACATCATAATGGTCCCTTCCACCGAAACCTTTCTACCATCCTTTTCCTATCCTCTTCTGTGTACGTCCCTGTGTTCTGTTCGGTTATACACTACTGTGCAGTTCACTTCTACAAATTGTTCATCCTGCCCACTATACGCTATATAATGCACCCAGATGGCTGCCTCGTCTGGTACTTTCATGGGCAGGATGAACACCACATGGACCAATTTATTCAGTGGTTATCTTGTTAGTCATTTCCCATGTTACCCTAAGAGGTCTCACTTTCATATATTGCTTATCTTCCATACTGTAAACTATGTAGTGTGCTTCAAAATGGCTGCTTCACCTTGTATGCTAATGGGTAAGATGAATAATGCATGTATCTGATGATTTTGTGAGGATTATATATCTCACTCTAGTATTCCTGTAAAGCTAAACCTCTGTATTATGTTCATGATTTCTTTTGAAGAAAAGCACTATATAAATAATTGTATTATTATTAGTAAACAATCTACAGCTCTGGGATGTCCATTACCTTTCTAGGAACCTGACCGCTACATTATTAGTATTCTTTTTTAATATGGTGCCACAAGGGACCCAACAGCACCTTACAATGTACATAAACAGGACCAGTATGAACACCAAAAAACATGACTTACAGTACAAAACTTTGCAGAACAGGGACAAGGTTTATAAACATTGCTGCACCAACATTCAGAATACCCAATTCAGCATTGGGATGGCCAAACTGGTTTGCTGGCATTGTTGGCAAATTAGGAAAGAGGGTCCTGCTCGTGGGAGCTTACTATCTAACGGGGAGTGGGAGACAGACGGGGGTGATACAGAGGTCCCCGAAGAGGGTCAAGGTGGTGGATTTGTTCCATCAAGACTTTAAACTTCTTTGAACAAAAATAACTTAAAGTAACTCCTCTCTGGTGTAGATACACAATACATGAATTGCTGTCAGGTATAACCATGCTTTTAAATTAAGGGAGAACCCCATACAACAGAAGATCAGCAATATAACAAATTAGTCACCTGGTAGAAACAGCGTACGCTTCTGGATGGAAGTTACAATTTACACCTGCAACTTTAATGTCTTCCACATCCGCAGGGATTATTCCCAAATTAGATCCCATTATAGTCAGCAGTATACCTCCATTTAATGGTGCAGCTTTCGGAGTAAACTATGGAAATAAGAACAGGAGATCTGTGAATGCACAAAATGAATGAAGAACACAATTTCGCTGACTTTAACACAACTAATTTTCATTTTTTTTTTAAATCACAATACATGGGGGGGAGGTGGGTTACTGAAAACAAATATACGAGATGAGCATACACGATAAGTTGCCATGGTAAATTCAATATAAATAAGATATCATCTAAGTACAATGTACAAATCTTTAATAAGATCTTGTTTTACTTTGTCGCAAACCTGCAGCTTCACTGACCCACTGGGCAATATGCGATCATAATCAAATACCGCGTATAGCTGGAAAATTACTTTGTGCAACAATCTATATCAGAAAATAAATAAGGAAGGCACAAATCCGTGGAGATGGTGTAAATGATGTATGTATAGTACTGTTCTATGGTGGCTCTGTGATGGTGAGGAGTCACCGCAAGTTTCTTCCTTCGGAATGGGTACGATATACCGCCGGCCGCATGGCTGGCGGTTCGATTCCCATCAGCGGCAGCCTGACAGGAGCAGAGTTGAAGCAGCGGAAGCCCGACAGCGCTGGAAATCCCGATCGTGGATAGGTAAGTATAGACTAACCTAACCTAACCCCCCCCCCTAACCCTAACCCTCCTTAGGGGTGCCTAACCCTAACTTCCCCCCCAAGTGCCTAACCCTAAGCACCCCCTTCCCCGCTGCCTAAACCTAAGTCCCCCGGGGGGGTGCCTAACCCCAAGTCCCCCCCGGGGGTGCCTATCCCTAACCCTCCCTCCCCCCTAGCCTAACCCTAACCCTCCCGGGGGGGTGCCTAACCCTAAGTCCCCTCCGGGAGCCCTAAACCTAACCCTCCCCCCCCGCGGCTGTCTGCTCGCGGCGCCCGGCATCACTACGATCGTGATGCCGGGCGCCGGTCTCCTGGCGTCGGAGAAATGCGGGCGTCTACATCTAGACGCCCGGCATATCACCCATGCCGGGATAAGACAGTCGGGAAGCCGGCTGCCGGTATTTAGGCAGTCGGCTTCCCGATTGCTTCCCCTTCCTTTACATATCAGCAGGCAGCTGTATTGATCTGCTTTAAACTAACAAAACACAGCAGTGTTGCCTCCAGAAAACTTGAAATGTCTCAACGTTCTAAAATTCAGCATTTATTATTTGCACGCAGTATGTAAAACTAATCAGCATCCTTTTTTTTATTTAGTCCATTTTTCAGAATCCCATAAGGATACCCACAAACATTATTTACTCAAGATGCATTACATTTTGTAAACGTCACTGTGGCAGGGACAGATATATATTATTGAAATATTCTCTGTAAAGCGCTGCATAATGTGTCTGCCATATAAATAGTGGAAAAACATCACCAATGTCTAATACAGATCAGTCCCTAAATCAGTGGAGCTAACAATCCATGTCCCTTACCATATGTACACACTGATACACACTAGGGACAAGTTTTGTCAGGAGGCAATTAACCTACAGTACCAATATATTTTTGGATTGTGGAAGATAACCGGAGTACCTGGGGGAAACCATGCAAGGGTAGAATATACAAACTCCACACACTTAGGATTGTGGTGGGAACCAAACCCAAGACCTCAGTGCTATGAGGCAGTAATGCTAACCTTTACACCAACTATGATGCCATATATCTATATACATTTGTTCTAAATTCATGACTTACATCTCAATATCCAGACGGGATGCACCACAGCAGATGCCCATCAGTGGACCAGTTCATAGAGAGGGCACTCACCAGACCACAGAGTAGCTGAATTTCAAGAGACTTTTTAATGGCTCATTTGAGGTCTATAATAATTATGTAGCATAAGCCATTCAAATATAGTTAGGGGAGGTAGGAGACCTGCGCTTCAGATTTATGGGTTATGTAGTGTGTTCAGTGCTTGCTGCGGACTTCTATGTGGGTACCCAGCCCAATCAGAAGCATAAATTATATTAGTGGAGGTCAGCGCTACACTTCAATGATATGCTGATTGTTATGTTTAAGAATAGTTTTTTTTAATGGTAAAGATGGAGGCACAAAGCCCCTTATGGTAATATAGATATTATGCTGTAATACAGATACGGTATTGGTAAAGTTTTAAATGCAATGTTGCAAATCTCTAATGTACCAATCAAGGGATGAGTGCACTAGTCCTGGGATGGTAAGAGTTAATGAATCAGTGTCTTGCACAACAATGATGATGTATACAGGACCTACAGCACCGGTGGGGTGGGATAGGATCCGACCTGGAGGTGAACAATAAAGGACGCCGGGGGCAAGTATGTGCACCTGGGGGATACGGGACGCCGCCCCACCAGACACATACTGATACACCCAGAGTACAAAAACTCAGACACACACCGGTCGGATCCTATCCCACTCCACTGGTACTATATACAGGACCTACATCATCATTGTTGTGCAAGACACTGATTCATTAACTCTTACCATCCCAGTACTAGTGCACTCATCCCTTGATTGGTGCATTAGAGATTTGCAACATTGCATTCATAACTTTTCCAATACCGTATCTGTATTACTGCATAATATCTTTACTATCATAAGGGGCCTCGTGCCTCTATCTCAACCATTAAAAAACAATTCTTAAACATAAGTAATCAGCATATCATTTAAATGTAGCGCTGACCTCCACTAATATAATTTCTAAGCCATTTAAAAACCTGATCGCCGGGATCCCGTACCCAACCCACACCGACATGCTTAGCTGGTAGCACTCAGTGCTTGCCTGCAGTTACAAAGCAAGCAGAGATATTGTCTTGTAGTCAAGTATGTAAGAGATGTACAAAAAATAATGGCATGCAGCAAATCCTTTGACATTGTCCAGAGTGTGCTTCATGGAAAAATTGCAATAAGAAGATACAGAATTGCTAATTCCCCAAGCCTGAATAAACCTACAATGCAGCCTAGCCTGGGGAACATGTGAGACGCCCACCAAAGAGAATGGGGGATGCCATCATGAATATAATGGTATAAGCAGATCACTTACATCTGTGATGATAGGAGCAGGGCACTCTGTGGCACCTGGATCCCTACACATATCCTTATAGACACATTTGTTGTTACACCAGACACAGTTGTATTTTGGATCAGCCGCCAGGCATAAGCTGCAGTCACTTCTTCCATAAAAACAGTTATACAGATTCACTAGGAAAACAAAAACAAAGCCACAGTGCTGTTATAAAAAAATAATGCAAATCTACTGACAACATTGTAAATAAGTTTCTAGTTTTAAAAATAAAGTGGTTATAGCACGCACAAATAAAAGCGAGACAGAATGATAGATTTTGTTCAAAGCAAAACATACTGGGCCTCATTTACAAAGCACACTGGATGTGTACAACTAATTCAAACTTAGCGACTTTACAGCTGACAGCTTCCTGAGCGGTGTCGGACTGTAGACATCAGTAGGCACTGTACCTTCATGGGAAAAGGCTGCGATTCGTGGGTGCGCGAGGGGGGGGGGGCTAAATTATGTTTGGCGTAATTTTAGCCCCTGAAAATTCCCTATAAAAACTCCCCATTCTGCTTACTTCACAAGGAAGTGAATGGGACTTTGTAGATCTGCCTACTCTTCTGGGGGTGCAGGGGGCTACCCGAAAAATCGGGACCCTCCCGCAACTTCCGGGAGTAGACAATTTTTAACTAATTACCTTGGTATTGCATGTGCCTGGATGAACTGCCCAGTGCATGGCTTGAGGAGATGCCTATAGACGTGACCCCAGGTATGTGGGGTGGTGGAAAAATCTGACACTGCGCTACACTGTAAATGCTAAATCATAAATTAATCAAGACCAAGAGTAGATGTTTCAATTAGCTGTGAGTTAGCCGAAAATTGCTTTTCGAGAGTTAAAAACCTGCAGCCATTATTTTAAATAGGGAAATATGGCCAATAAAGACGTCATTTTCTCTACAAGTCAGTAAAACGGGTTAAATTATGTCGGACATGTATGTTGGGTGGTGTTTGGAAAAATGTACTGATGGGAAAGTCTTTGTACTTGCAGATGGGAGTTACAAGGGTTTTGTTCCAGATGTGGTATATTGACATGGTCATAATTATCTACATTGGCCACGTCGTAATTATTAGAATGTCGACAAAACCTCCATGGTGGTCTAGTAGCGACTTACCTGGTACGGCAGCTCTAGCGGCATATTCCGTGTCCGACAGTGAGATCCTGATGATTTCCAGCAGGCCTTGTGGAGCTTTCGGAGGGAAGTATGACTAATCCTAACCTTCCCCTAGTGCCTTACCACCTGAAGCCTAACCCTAACCTCTCCTCCTGTAGTCTCACCCACCGGTCCCTGCAGAATGTCCACTATTCACATGTCGACATTCTGCAACTGCTGACATTGTTCTACCCCAATATAAAGCACTGGTATAAAATGGGCTGGAGGGAAGGGAGCCACAGAGTACTGCATGGTACATTATTAGCATAAAGATTGGGCTCTCTCTTGTCCCTCTCCTGGACAAACCTACAGACTTTTAAATACAATATAATTAACAAAAGAACAGGAATCTTCAATTTAATAGTCCAGCATGTGAGAGCTATAGAATAAATTCGGTCCTCTTGATGGAAATACTATACTCTAAATGAGCCTCAGAGATATGAATAGGGAAGTGATAAAGTACTGCACACATGAACATACCATTCAGTTTGCTGTCAATCTTCTTTTCATTCACTTTAACATAAATATCCAGAGGAACAATTTCTTTATTTTGTACTGGAAACTAAAAGGAAAGTAAAAAAAAGAATAAATAAAGTTAATGACAATGCATAATATCTGCCATACATTGCACTCTGAGCTGTCAAAGTCTGGAGGGATCAACAAAGGACCAGCTCACAACTTTCAATTTACTAAAATTCCTGATAAAATTGAAAGCTTAAAACATCCACAAAAATACATTTTGATAACATACAATTGCTGTAGATCCAGTTCAGAAGGTTTGTGCACGGTCATTTGTCTATGCTAACGGCCTTTAGCTGGGAACACACTATATGATGTATTGTTCGAAATATTGTCCCGGCGTGGAGCGGAACGATATATGGTACACATCATATAATGTGTACACCAGATCTGTCATTCGCCGCAATGTCTCAACTGTTGTTCTGTACGGCAGGTGGGATGATGCAATGAACAACGCAGTGCTGTTACATGCAGCATGTGATGTCATATTGTACCATTGTGCACCAGATTGTGCAGTGTTTATGGCACATGCGATGTATCGTTACATCACATCACATGGTGTGTACCCAGCTTAAAGGTTGTTTGGAAATGATCCTGACATTTGGCACAGAATGGTCAGCGCTTGTTTAATTTAGCCCTCACATGACTGTGAAAACTGAAAGCGGCCGCTCACAAAGTGGTAACTGCAACCCATCAAAAACAATATAGAAGAATGCAATGGAGCGCAACTATAGACATATAGGTGTGTGCATGGGGGTGCCCGGTGTGCACAGGCACACTCTAATGTCCAGTACCCTCCCACACATCGGGCGGTCCAGAGACTGACCGCTGAAGGGAGCAGAGTCTTAGCTGGGCAACAGAGGCGACAATGAAGTGTAGTATGCGGTGGCTGACTTCCTTCTAATTAAACCGGGAGTTGAAAACCTGAGAACCGCATTAAGGTGTTTGGGGCATTTACTTCTTCTGTCACTTGCTGTTTTAATAGAGCACCCATGCAGTGCCTTAGGAATTACAATTTCTCTGAAACCTACTTGGGATGACCTAAAAATATATATTTACCACTATATGAACACTGTTGCTAGTATTTTACATAATTGATTAATGAAAAGTTTTAGCATATTATTGTCTCAATAAGATATAACTGTGCTTTAAATTGATATTTTTTGTATGTATAATATTTATTTATAAAAGTCCTCCATTTATATTTAATACACTGTCTATATTAGTGATCCATTGCCTTCTTCTATATTGATTGAATGCATGTGAATTTAATATGCCAAATCCACATTATAATCATGTATGATAGTCTCATATTACTTTAGTTAAATACTATAACATACCGCTGGAAGAGAGATCGAGAACATCCCATTTTCGTTCAATACGGTTTCTTTGTACTTGAACTTATCGTTACCAGCAATAAATTCCCCCTGCATTTGTGAAATATAAAATAAACTTAAATAAATATTGTATAAACAATTTTGATTTCTTATCACAGGAATAACTAAACCAGGTGTTCTTAACCTTCTCCCACAAGAGAACTCATTTTAACTGTGTGAGTCAGCTTTGAAGCAGACAATTTAATTTTAACGATTTCTATGAAGTGACATAATTGTAAAAAAAATAATAAATATTACAGATTACTACTTTATTAGCACGCAGTATGTTTGGAATTGAGGCTGGTAGAAACTGGAGATATAAAAATATTTCGGGGGGTGGAGATAAACTGCAGAGGAACATGTTGTTTTGGTCTGATGCCTCAGGTTAAGAAGGACACTTGTGCTAAACCCTACTCCACTTGTGCAGCTTGTACTGCAAACACTATACTTATTTAGTACACCAGAAAAAAAATGCAGAAAGTCAGAGTCCCGTGTATCACGCAGAGTTTACTGTAGTCAAAGTTTTTCCTGGTGTATATTTTCTACAAATAAGTATTAAATACTTGGACACCAGAAAAAAAAAATTGTGGTATAGATACAGTTCATGCACTTGAATGTGCCTTGCGTTATACAGAGATATCTCCCTTTTGTTAATGTTTTGCCTATAAACGATGGCCATATAGTATTTAACTATATTTTTAAAAATGAAAAGTAAACCAAAAACATGTTCTATTTTTATGCAGCTGTCTTCTGTTTCAGCAATATAGTCCCGGAGCAGACTCCCACAGGCTGCATGTCTGACACAGGCTTTCCCCTTCTTTTCTTTAGGTTACAAAATAGGATGAAGCATATTACTGTGAACAAAATATATTACAAAATACACAATGAACAATAAATGGTAAATTACCTGGAAGTAGTCTAGATTCATTCCATTAAATTTGATAGTCATTTTTTGCTCCATTGGGACAAACAATGGGTCTGGCTCTAAGAATTGTGGACACTTGTTTTCCTGAAAAACAATGTATAACAATCTAATAAATTCTGACTCATGGGATGAGGTATAAGATATATATCTAGAAAATCATTGTCATATAATCAGTATGTCACAAAGGGCTGAACTGAGATAACATGAAGGGTCCTTTAATTACCAAGCAATACCATCACTCTGCTCCATTGGTAAAGTTAAAACCATCCACTGATGATCATTATGCCAAGCAAACACCCAACACTAGAGCACATTATTATTTATTTTTTTTACTTAACAAATAGAAACGGTCAATACACTACTAAACAAAACACACACAAATGGGAGGAATGGAGGAGAAAGATGAATAAGCAATAGAAGGCTGTGGCCAAACCAACATCAACAATCTAGAGATCATCACAAAACATTTCTAAGGTCAAACCAATCCAATGACATAATACTCCAAGTCAATGACTACCTTGATCTGTGTTGACAACCTTGTAAGGGACACATTCATTTACAGATGGTAGGACTTTATTTAAAATACTTTCAACAGGGAAGGTCAGGACAGGTCAGAAGCTATCCATTTTAACAATCATCGTGGTCCTGATTTAAAAAAGAAGCTGCTGCAGCAGAGGTGCAAGCAGCCACACTTGGACCTTTTTTGAATTCCAACAATCATATATGGGTGTCCAAAATGCTGGCCAATCCCACTGCTGATCCAGTAATGCCTCACTATAAGGAAGAACAGCAGTAGTTTTATCAAATTTTGTAGCTGTACCTGAAATGCAGGTGTACAAAGGTATGAAAGAGGCAATGTGTGGTAGTCAGGTGGGGAATGTGACAGGAGTGGGCAGCAGGAGACTAACGTCATGCAAGCTGGCATATCAGGCAGTTAGCGCATACTGAATTGCCCATACACCACTAGGGAATTTAACAATTTCTGAAATGTTGATATGACTATGTCTAAGAAGTGACATAGGTAGATAGATTACAGACTATGTTAAGTAAAGCAAATGTTCTTGAAATGATTGTTGTATGGGGAGGTCTACCAAGGTAGTAAAGTTTCAAAACTCCGGTTCAGAAAATAAATAAATAAATAAGTGTAGTTTGAGAATGACCACAACAGAAGTTGTGCACCATGACAGGCAGTGGTTCAATGGGAATTGTAACTAAAATGAGTGTTGATTGGTAGACCAAATTTGGGCTCGAAACAAAATCTTATCAGAACCTCCTAGAGGAAACTCAGTTTGACTGAATGAAATGCACTCTCAAATTAATTTAGACTTGCACTAAAATCAGAGTGATCACGTTTACAGTACAGAATCGTACTTTGCTTGGCATAAAACTGGACTTATCTTGAAGAATAAACAAAATGATAATACATTTGTGGTCAATATTTTCACAAAAATCTTAATTCCGTTTGATAACTCAAAGTCACTTGGGCATATTTTCCTCTTCAATGAGCACAGTAAGTGGTTATCTCACGGCGGGAGACTGTCTCAATGAGACTTGGAAAAGTAGAAAGCAAAGGGGAGCACAAATTATACATAAACTTGTAATTGTGGAATACTTCTATACAGGGCAAGCAAAAGGCATTCTGGACCTCCTCCAGTGTAATGTAATCATCATAATTCCTGGGGTGGAAGTAAGCAGGCCATCTGATTACATTACTTGCTCGATGTTATCTGAAAAAAGTAGTCTAATAAAAGATAAGTACTTTTTAGGTCTACTTTTAACATTTTCCATAAAGTGCAATTAATTAATAATCCTCCAAATAAATCATACACAAGAGATTATTAGTATTTAATCACTTAATTAGCATAAACATTACATATGGAATTAAGACACTACAAAAAAAAAAATTAGATCTCACCCATTGTGCTACCCTACTGTAAAAGAACCAGCTGGAGAAGGAAACATACCACAAATGCCACACAGACAACACATAGCTGTGGCCAAGGGAAGAAACATGATTAAATACATGCGGTACATATGGATACCAAACTAACTCCCAATATTAACCTTAGCAAACTCAGTATCCCCCCAAACTTAAAGGCACATACCCCCAACATGTACACTACCATGATTATTTATTGTTTACATAGCGACATTGTTTTGCACATTGCTGGAAAAAGAATATCCAATCAGTTCATGTCATAGGAATTATGTTTTTCCTATAAGAATCTTTCACTAGCACTATGATCTTAGTATTAGTAGAGACGCTTGAAAAACTGGATCTGGTATAATCTCAGCTAAAATGCATTTCGGCTGCCCTCTAGCCTTTATCAAGGTGTATACACCTTGATAAAGGCTACAGGAGAGATGAAACGCATTGGTGAATATAGGAGGGCAGCGAACCAGGTGAAGAGAACGGGGGACTGTAGATTGTACAATTGTACACAGGACCAGGAGTGTTCCAGTAGCTATACCCGGGAGGAAGCTGGTAAAGCGCCACACATGCGAGTTTGGGTGTACTACGACAGCACCCCTCTCAATCTGGTACGCTGCTTTTTCTATCACTTTGGTAGCAATTTTATATTTTTAAAGAACCTTGTAAATAAATAAACAATACTTCACTATATACTTTATCTCCTTGTTTATACAGGTCTCCCATATCCAAATATTCCGAAATACTGAATATTTTTAGCATGACTGAGATAGTAAGACATTTGCTTTTTTATGGTTCCATGTACACAAACTTTGTTTTAGGCACAAAAGTATTATAAATATGGATTAAAATTACCTTCAGGCTTTGCGTATGAGGTGTATATGAAACATAAATAAATTTCATGTATTTGCACAAACTTTGTTTGAGCCACAAAATTATTGAAAATATTGTATAAAATTACCTGCAGGCTGTGTGTATAAGGTGTATATAACACATAAATGCCTTCTGTGATTAGATTTGGGTCCCATTCGCAAGATATTTCATTATGGTATATAAATATTCCAAAATACGGAATATTCCGATATTCAAAATACCCCTGGTCCCAAGCATTTTGGATATGGGAGACTCAAACTGTATATCTATACGGAGGAGAGGAAGTGAATACTACTATGGATTAACCTATAGGAGTAAATACGTACAATAAAAACGGAAAACTCAGTGGGAAATATTATCTCCATCAGAAGTGGATTTCTCAAGAATTTCAGGATCATTGTACTTTACTAATTTCGAGAAAAGGTCATTATACCCAGGAGAGAGCGCACAATTGCAAGTACTTTATTTACAATTTGTTTTAAGATACATTTGTAGTAGAACAAGATAAGGTATGCCATAAGAGGAAAAGTACATTACAAAATGCCAATGAAAGACAAAAAATACATTTTAATTAGGGGTGAGCGGGTTCGGTTTTACTCGGATCTTTTTATTGGCCATCGCCGAACACGTGTTTTGGATAGCGAATGAAATCAAGCCGAAATTGAGGTAAAGTGGCGATAAGAACCGAGTAAAACAGAACCCGCTCACCCCTAATTTTAATATATTATGAAATGTCTAAATTCAGCCTAAGGCTATTACATATACACGCACAACACTGCTAGGTTTCAAAAGTTAAAAAAAACAAGAAAAAAAACCCAAAACACTCATTTGTAGCTGTGGCGATACTAAAGATTTTTCCTGGGTATTCTAAATATCTTCTTTTCCTGTTTCTCACTGGTGAGCAGTCTGTACTTACACAGCACTTAGACAAATCAATTACAAGTACTCAGATCGAAGCTGCACAACAAATTGCCATTTAGTGGAAGCAAAGTAGATCGACAATGTAATCAGATTTATTAAACGCCCAATGCCTTTATTAGTATTAAAGCAATAGGGGTATACAAGGTGGCATTGATTAATGCATAATGGGTGAGATTTTTCACCTACCACGGGCAACACATTAATATGGACAAGAATGATATTTTATTTCTTTTCCTTTTTAGATGAATTGAACTATCCGTTTAAAGCCATTATTTGTGTACAAAGTATAGAAGGTTTAAATACAGGAATTACACAATGCTTATATGGTACTCTAGCATATGTTTCAGCTTTATATGTCAGTTAACATTTTTCTTTATTAGTTACCTTTGAATCATATTCTACTTAACTTTCAGAAAATGATCACTAAACTTGAGATGAAGAATCTGCCAGGGAAGGGAGTAAATTCCTCACATGATAATGTTCACAATTGCTTATCACATCTAGAGGACCAACCAATATTGTAAATATAGGGCAAACATGACCCGTATGTTATATGAGGAGTGGTTGGTGGTGCACCACAGAACTGAATAGGCATCTACTCAAAAATAAGGAGGGGATCAAAAAAAAAATGTTGTTTCTGGTGCGCTCTTTGAAATATTTATTTTTTTGTGTAATGTCTATATTAAAAAAAAAAAAAACAACAAAAAAGAAGCATTTAAAATATACAGGTGTGTCCACATACATCTTATTTCCTCATGGGTAGAACCGCCCTACTAGTCAAGCCATGCCGTGGCATGACTAGGTAGCGCTGAGCCTTTTTTCGTGCAACTTTTTACCGATAAATTAGTCTTATTCGCTATGTGATATGAATATGGCGCACACACAGCTTATGCTGATTAAAATTACATGTGACATGTCTATATTCCGGGTTTATCTGCATGCAGGATGCTCCGTTACAGTGTCACAGCCGCTGACACTGACATAGCATGTTGCATGCAGATACACCCACAATTGCACACAGAATATAGGCATGCCACATATTTTAATCAGCAGTTCGAATAAGACATTTGAAGGTAAAAAGAGGCTCAGCTCTACAGAGTCGCACGGTGCTCACGCGTTATGTTTAACGCAACTTGTTGCGCACAGAGGTAAGATGTATGAGGACACATCTGTAATATTTCTAAGAGTGCACCACAAAAGAACTTTCTTTTTTGATCTCTTCAGAACATTCCCCCTTTTTTTTTTATTATGATCTAAAGAAAAGTAAAAAAAATTTAAATGAAAAAATTATGTGTAAGCCGTTGAACACACTGATATATAGACAAAGTGGGCAATTCAATTCTGTACAATGGCTACGAAGTACCAATTCAGAACAGCACTTTGTGGCCATCAACATGACCAGTTTTGCCTCAGACTCCAGGAAACTTGGGATGTTGAGCCTACTGTATGTAGCAGGCAAATGTGTGCATCCAAGCATCATGTGATGTTGGGCAGCTCATTGCGCAGAATTAAATCGGCCTCTAAAATACTAATGAACTCTGGGCCTGATCCCGACCCGGTCGCAAGCTCTGAGCGCTCGCAACCGGGTCGAGTGTGCATATGCACGACGGAGCCGGCTCCGTCGTGCGCATGCGCGATACCCGGATAGCGACGGGCACTCCGTCGCTCCGGATCTCGCACCAAAGGGGGCGTGCTGTCGATGTTGAGTGACAGCACGCCCTCTTTGGTGGGCGGGCCGGGGGAGTGGCTGCCAAAACGGAGGCGTTCCCATGTGAATGCCTCCGTCTGGGGCCGGCCCCACTGACATCACGAGTGATGTCAGTTGGAGAGATTTCGGCTCTGTTTGAGCCAAAATCTCTCTGGGGCTTGCGGCAACGAGACCCTACCACAAGGGTCTAGTCGCAAGCCCGATGGTCACGATGGTGTTGACCATCGAGACCATCTTCCTGGCCGCTCGCCATAGCTGTGGGTGGTCACCCACAGCTATGCGAGCGGCCAGGAGGCCGTTGTAAAAAAAATATAGCCCGGCCCTGATTCAGAGCGAGCGCTCTGTCAGAGCGTCCGGCTCTGAATCAGGGCCTCTGTGTGGACATCTCTTAGGCTCAGATACACTGGCTGTAATGTGCAACATAAGTAAGATGTTTCCTCTCGGAAACTTTATAATAAATATCAGTAATCTGGAAGTATTTCTTTTTATGTGCTTTAAAGAGAAAAAAAACAAAAAAACGTTTCTTTGTACATTTTTTTTTTCTTTTTGGGAAAATTAATCAAATCTTTTATGATGAATTCAGCATATTAAGTCAAATTAAACAACTTTCTGCTTTATAAAAATGTATCAGCACCTCAAACTTTACAGTTTCACAATCCATGATTAAGCTTTATAATGTTAAAAGCTTACCATGTTGATTGTGGCTGGTTCATCATTTGCAGAGGAGTCAACACACTTATGATTGCCAATGTCCCATCGACATTCCCACTCAGTATTTACACATGATGAGCACCTGGGAATCAAGATATGTTCCAGATTATTAATGCTCTAAACAGGAAGCAAAGGAACTTCAAGCTATTGCAAAATTACTTACGGCAAGTTTTCGGAGAGGTTCATTGATTCTTCACAGTTGTAGAACTGATAGGAATAATTAGCAAAGGACACATTCCTTTCCTTTGCAAAGTATAGCTCAATATCAACATTAACATAATCTGTAAGAAAATAAAGCTACAGTATTTAAAAAAAAACAAAAACAACGTAATGTAAAAAACTACAATTTACAAAAAAACAAAAACAAAAAAAAAACACTTGAAACTTCTTTCTTGCTTTTATGGACAATTTGTACCTTTTCCTGTCTCAGTGGGAGGAATATCGACTGGGTGATGACAAGAAATTGACCCATCGTTTACCAATGTGGCCTTCTGGATGTTTTTTCCAAAGTTGCACATCAATTCATCTTCTTCCAGTAATGTTATGGAAGGCTCCACTTTTAACTCAACCTACCCCAGCAAAAAAATAATCAGTGCATTTGCAGTGAAGGGGCTGTTCATCTTCAGTTAAATATCTGGTTCTAGCATTCTCCTGAAATGATGTACTCTCACTACCATCTCACACACACACACACACAATATTAAATATATAAATCGCTAACGGTCTCCAATCACATAAAAGCACAAGCAATTGAATACATATACTGCTCTAAACATCGGTAATATTCCTTTCAAAACAACCCAATAAAAAAGAGGGGGGGAGGGAAATTCTTAGCATATATGTAAAGAGCAAGAATTGAAACTACTCACAATATCAAGTGCCTTAACACTCATATTATTTGGGCTGGCGCTTTCAATCTTCATACAGACACCATCAGGACTCCATAACCAGTGATTTGGATCATTGGCCCGAGGACAATTCATTTTTCTAGTACATCTGAAAAGGGTAAAGCAACAGAGAAGTGAAAATTAGACCACATGGCGTCAATACGACTTTCAGCACTAGGTATGTGAGAACAAATAGAGGCATTTAATTTTGTTGACCTATAAATAATGCCACCGATATGTTCAAAAGCACCTTTCTCAGGGCCGATGCTTCCATTCGGCTGAAGCTTTGCATAGGGTGCTGAGAAATCTTGCACCGGCCCTGAACTTTATGTATGACTTTCTGATGAGCATTTAAGGCGTGGACAAAAATTGTAGTCTAAATTAGTGGCAAATCAATTACATAAAATCAAATAGATTGCAAACATAGTAAGCTTGTTTACTCTCCTAGAATGTCTGGCAGAATTTTGATGAGTTCCGTCCCCCTCAAGCCCCGCATTTTAACGGTATATCACAATACAATGCAAAGTGACCACTAAAAGCACTGAGGAAGCAGAGGGGATTGAGGATTGTTGCTTACTCTCCCGGGAGCATAGAATGGTGCCGCAGAGGAAGAGGGACCCGCTGGCCAGGACAAGGTAAGTATACTATGCGAGCAGGGTGTGTGATGCAGGGGTCCCCCTGGACTCATAGGCCTTGTGCACCGCACACCCTGCACCCATTATTAAATACGTCTATGCTCCCCGGCGAGTAGGTAACAATCATCTATCCCCTAAACTTCCTTTGTGCTTTTAGTGGTCACTTTGCACTGTATTGTGATAAACAGAACAAATAAAGCGTTTCGGCCAATCCCAGAAGCCGTTAACGTGATGAACTTGACCGTACAAAGATTTTTTGGATCTTCCAGCATAAAAGTAAAATATTTTTCTAATTGGTGTCTGGTATACATAACATTCTGACAGATCTGTCAGTTATACGGATACGAAACTGCACTGTGGAGACCTCGCAAAGTTAAATCTCTCACATTTTAGGGTCATTTACAGCCATATATTCATTATTAACAGAGTTTTTGGAGAATGCCACAAATAAGATCACCATTTTCCTAGAATAATCTTCCTTTATTCAATGTTGTCTTTACTTACTTTCCTTCTATCACACACCAACCACAGTAGGGATCCTTTTCTCGTGTGCAGTCATTGCAGTTCTTGTATTGCTCACAGTCCTGAACAGGAACACGATACACCTATACACACAGATTTATTTCAATAAGACAATATATCTAAACTATGTAACATTATTAACTGTGCTTATATTTACATAGCTATCTTTAAGTTCATAGCCAAAATTATTTAAATATTATAAGTATTAGCAAATTCATATTACACAAAAGGACAATTAAACCTTAAAATAAGTATTCCACCATAGCAACAGGTAATAAGCTAATAAGTGAAAGGCATTGCTGTTGGGGGAGGTGTGTCCCAGCCCTTTATTTGCTTCCCTAAAGCAGTGGTTCTCAAACTCGGTCCTCAGGACCCCACACAGCTCACATTTTTCAGGTCACCCAGCAGGTGCACACATGCAGTCATTACTCACTGACACATTTTAAAAGATCCACAAGTGGAGCTATTTATTTCACTTGTGATTCTGTGAGGAGACAAGGAAAACATGAACTGTTTGGGGTACTGAGGACTGAGTTTGAGAACCTGAGGCCTAAAGTAATAGGTTCCTATTGGAAACTATAGGAAACATCAGTTTAGTGAAACACAACAAAGCCAGTCTTCTAAATCATGGTTTCATAACTTGTAGCATATACACCTGCCGAGAAATACAAAATTAATTTCATATGAACTTAACCTCAGAATCACGGTTTATTGTATTATTTATAAAAAAAGAGGTCTTCTTACAACATCCCTATATGACTTGCCTGGTATATATTTACACTGCTTAGTTGGCACATTAGTTATTTGGACTGGTAATGAGAAGATACTGGTAGATATCCCACCCCCACCCTAAGAGTTTACAAGATACAATAATGATGAGAATCTGTCCTAAAACATGTTCTAACAAAGTGCTCTGGTCATAATTAGTATGACTTTCCTTTAAAAAGCAAGTTAATTCAATAAGATGTCTGCAACTAACAAACAACTGTGATTATGTTAATTTAACTGCATCAAAAGGTGATGGATGGACTAAAATGGTTTGAATATAAACATACAATATACACTGATACCCATTATCATGTGAAATTATTTTCTACTCTACTGAGGCGTATGCTCAAGCAGTCTATTATTAAACACTACACATTTCTCAGAATTTTTCCACAATATGGCTATTGATTGTTGTATGCTATCTATAACTATACTGTGAGTTTGGGGTAGTGTATGTAACTATATTTTATGCTGCAATTTTTATGATTAAATAAAATGTGATCATATTGTTGTGATTTGTCATCTGTTTGTGTGCGAGTATAACAATTGACCAAAACATGAGGACATACTTATACCTTTTTCTTAGTCATTACATAAAGATGTTCTTTGGAATCATCAAAAACCAATCCATTCTTGATGGCACTTTTGGGTTTAAATGATACGGTTTTGTACTCTTTAGACTGTTCTCCCAAAAAAGCCTACAAAACAACAGTTTAATTAAAAAAATCAACTTTGATTTAAAGTAGTAGTTTAATTTAAAAATGGAAAACGAATAGGTATCATCCATTCTGTATAAATTCTGCATTTATTATCTGCTGATCGATTAATTGTGAAACAAGTCGTAGGCAAATATCACCAGTTTCTTTTCTACTGTTGTGGCCACACTCCAATTTAATAACTTGTCACTAACCAACCTGATATCCAAGTGTTTTAGGAATAAGGCAGCTGTATGCTGAATACTACACATCGTGCCAACAGAATTCTATGTTTAGTACTTGGCACACAGAGGGATTGTGCAGAATGTGGGATGAAAGGAATATCTAAATAATTATTGCTTTCACTTTCTCCCTCAGGAACCTTAAGCAATTAAAGATAAATAACATTGCAACTTAACCATAGCCTACAAATTACTTCTATACAGCAGTTTGTGAACGTATCAGAGCCTAGGACAGCCACTTGGATACAAATGTTACCTTTAAAGGTCAATACCACTTGCTACCTCAATGAGGGTCTCATTTGATCACCCAGTCACAGCTGTGGGATGAGGTAGGGCTGCTAAAGAAATTAAGGTGTGTATCCACTAAGCAACCTTACTGAGCGATTGCACGACTATGACATCGTAATCGTGCAATTGCTCAGTAAATCGGCAGCAAATTGGGCATTTAAATGTCAAAAACGTCCAGCGATGCGCGTGCCCGACGGTCGTTTTTGACATCCATCATCGCCCGTACATGCTGGTCAACCTGACGATCACGTCAGGTTCAGCATGTACAAGGATGATGGATATGCCTACACCGAACGAATGAACGTTCAGTGTAGGCAAATTCACAGACTGTGAAATGACAGCACAATTACAATGTCGTAATCATGCTCTCGTTTCTCCGTCTATTAGTGGATACGCACCTTTAGACCTCCACAAAGGAGGATTAGATTTGCAAAGTTGTCACACAAGAATGCAATGGACTTCCTGGAATGTCATTTTGCCAATGTGATCAGATGTAGTGGGAAATATAGTTTGTGCTGAATAAGTTAGAAGCAGCTAAACCTCATGTGGAGTACATTGTGTCTATAGGTTTCAATCAATATTCCTTTTTTAAATAATTTTAATTAGTTTATATAAAGAAGTTAAAGGTTATAGTTTGGCAATTAGAGTTCTACTAATACGATCAATAATCAGACTGGGATTTTTATGCTCTTTAATCATTTTCTCTAACTTCATTGGGGGACACTGTGTACCTTGGGGTACAGAGGCTTAACAAGAATGCAGGAGCTATACATTTCTACACAAACTTGAAAATCCTCCTCTCCTCGCTACCCCTCCCCGAAAGCAACTCCATTATTTTTATTGCCAAGTCCCACAATACAGAAGCGAAGGAACAAATAAAAGGGAGAAAAATCAATGTCATCTTAGAACATTAAAAACCGATAAGAGGGCAACTACATGTCCTCATACATCTATCCCTTTTGCGCCATAAGGCAGATGATGCCTGGAGTAATCTCCTGCTACATACTTTTTTTCTCAACTTTGACCCGTTTTCAAGAAAAGGAAATTTATATTCATATATGTTAAAGCCTTTTCTTCGATTCCATAGGGGGCATATAGAGGACAATGGGTATAGGCTTGAGAGGAGAGTCTGGGCACAAAATAGGTAACATTTATTTCTCAGGAGCCCAGTTAAGTTAGCAAGTCCATGGTAAACAGTGAGGTGAAGGAAAAGGAAGACTGGCAGACACTCAAATCACACACATAGGCAAGGTGAACAGAACTGGTACTAGAATAACTAAATCCAGTCAGCCAGGTGCATCAGGGTGGGCGCTCTGTGTCCTCTATGGAGTTGAAGAAAAGGATTTAACAGGTAAGAATATAAATTTCCCTTTTCTTCTTCTTCCACTAGGGGGAACAGGGATGACAATGGGATGGGATGTCCCAAAGCTGTCCCCCTATGGGAGAGGATGCTCCTGGGCTGCACTGAGAACCCTTTGCCCGAAGGCTGTGTCTGAAGACGTAAAGGTGTCAAATGCATTAAAGCGAATAAAAGTGCGGGCGGAGGTCCACGTGGCAGCCATACAAAACTGTTCCACAAAAGCACCATGTTGAGCCACCCAAAAGGCTCCCACTGACCGGGTGGAATAGGCAGTCACCACGGCAGGGGCAGTAATATCCGCCGAAAAATAGGCCTAGCGGATAGTTATATGGAGCCACCTGGCCAAGGTCTGCTTAGTAGACGGCCAGCCTTGCTTGTGAAAATCATCAAGGGCAAACAGAGAATCCATCCTGCGGAATTCTCTTTCCTGTCCATATAAATCCAGCATGCTCTCACAACATCCAAATAGGCCACTTCCGGCAAAGAATCTGAAAAGCTGAAAGTCAGGACCACAATCTCCTGGTTAATGTGTAAACTATACATCACCGTGGGAAGGTAATCCAAAATGAGTCCGTAGAAGGTCTCTATCTGAAAACCAAAACCGGGAAGTGGCACAATAAGGCACTCAAGTCGGACACTCTCCGGGCCGTTGCGATAGCAAGCAGGAAGATAGGTTTGAGGGAGCCACCAGAGATACAAATGGTGTTTTGGGCATTAAGCATGGTACGAATGACCCTTATGGGAAACCCCTTTGCTCTCAGGATGGATGTCTCAAGAGCAACCCCGTCAAAAGCGAGACGGGCCTGATCCAGATGGAAGCACGGGCCACGAGACAGAAGATCCAGCCAAGGAGGAAGATACAATGGGTCGTCGATGGGGAGGCCCAGAAGAACCGTGTACCATGTATGCTGTGGCCAATCTGGTGCCACTAGGATCACAGTCTTTCTCACCAGCCTGAACTTGCAGAAGACCCGTGGGATCATCGTGACTGGAGTAAAGACATGAAAAAACACCAGCGCATCTACCAGGAGAGCGTCTGAATCCCTGGTGCAGGAGCAGTAACTCAGCAATTGGTGGTTGTGACGCCATCATATCTATGTCCGACATGCTCCAACAGCGAACCAGTAGCTGGAAGATGTCTGTATGTAGAGCCCAGTCGCTCGAGTGAATGTTCTGATGGCTTAGGAAGTCTGCTTCCTAATTCTGGACTCCAGGAATGAAGACCACTCACAGGGCCAGAAGATGATTCTCTACCCAGTAGAGAATGTGGCTGACCTCCTTTATGGCACCGCAACGGCCTCCCCGATGGTTTATGAAGGCAACGGTGGTCGCATGGTCAGACTGGACAACCTTGGAGAAGAGACTGCTCCTGGCAAGCACTCTGAACACCGCTTGAAGCTCCAGGAAATTGATGGACAAATCAACTCTTCTGAGAAATCCAGCATCAGTCCTGGAACCAAAAAAGATGCCCCCTGAGAGAGACAAATGCCCTGAGGGAGAATGAGTGACTGAGTCTTGAGGTGCAGATGAGACTTGTTCCACCGTGCTAGAATGACTAGCTGAATAGGCCGGGAGTCGAACTGGGTGTTCTCCACCATGTCGAAGGTGGAAACCAGGGAACCCAGGCTCTGCACGCAGAAGTGGACTGACACCCGACGGTGGCTTAGGAATGTGTAAATCTTGGACCACAGAGATAGTATCTTGTCTGCAGGAAGCAAGACACGCTGAGTACTGGAATCCAGCAGAGCCCCTAAATGTAGCATCTACTGTGAAGGCATAAAAGTGGATTTCAATTAATTGATAATCCACCTGTGTGACTGCAGAAGATCCACTGTCAGATGGATGTGGTCTTGCAGAACATCCGGAGACTGTGCCAGGAGAAGGAGGTTATCCAGATAAGACAGGATGCAGACGTCCCTGCATCGAAGGTGTGCTGCCATGTCACCATTACCTACGTGAACAGACAAGAAGCTATGGGCAGCCCAAATGGCAAAGCCTGAAACTGGAAGTGATCATGTCTCAGAGGAACTTGTTCAGTGCCTTCAGATTGAGGATAGACTGAAAGGAGTAGTCTGGTTTCTGGACTAGGAAGAGGTTAGCATAGAAACCTGTACCTCTCTGAGATGGGGGAACCGGGGTGATGACTTTGGAGGCCAGGAGGGAACAAATTGATTCTGCTGCCATTATCAGATTTTCTGGAAGGCCGGTGGAAAATAACTGGACTGGCAGACTCCTCTGAAAGGTCAGAGCGTAGCCTTGAGAAACAACGCCTTTGACACAGACATCTGTTGTGGTCCCAATCCAAACTTTGGAAAAAAAAACAGTAGCCGGCATTCCCACCCCATCTTGCGGGAGGCTTGTTCGTGGGATGTTTGGTGGACCAAGGCTACTTACCTCAATACTTAAGGTGCCTACACACTAGACGATGTGCTCACGATGCAATATTGTGAGCGATTTCCCTTGAACTCTCCCCGGCACTCCAGGAAATGATATGGTGCTAAAATGTGTCCAATCTAACCAACGATCTATTGTGCTTCCTTAACGATTTTTAGTGCGTTGTGTATGAGATTGGCAGATCTTGCCTGCTGTAGGCAAGATCTGAAGATACGATTTATGACCCACAGGTACGTGCATTGGCATCTTTATCATGAGTGGCCACTTAAGATTTGAACATATTTTACACGATTTGTCTTTCCGATGCGTTGAAATCGGGCAAAAAATTGTCTAGTGTGTACACACCTTTAGATCCCTTGGAGGAATAACACTGGATTCTGGAGAAAGGTTGACCTCTGGCCTTTCCCTGCGGGCGAAAGGAACGAAAAGTAGACGTTCTGGAGCTGGGAGGAGCCGCAGAAGGAAGGAAATCCATCTTGGTCACTGCCACCGTAGCTAATATCTTAGAAAAACTATATATAAAATAGATATAGATATAGATATATATATATATATATATATATATATATATAAGGTGGCGCTGCACAAAACTAACTCACACCTGTACCATAAAAAATTATCAATATTTAATGACAATCAATAAAACACATAGGCAACAAATAAATTGTATCAAAATAGTAAATAGTCTGCGTCAGAGTGCAAGGAGCGCAGCCAGAGAGCTCTCCTGGTCACAGCAGACACCGACACCTTAGAGGTTAAGACCCGTGTAATGTACCAGAACTGAGACCATCCTCTAGCGCAAAGGCCTAGCGGCCAACAGCCTTAGCCACCCAAGAAGACGCGAGGACTGTGCGAGCAATAGCACCCACATTAGTATAAATCATCTTAAGGAAGTTCTCCAGCTTCCTATATGTTGGATCCTTAAAAGAAGCAGTATTCGAAATAGGACCGAACGAGACTGGCAACGTGGGCATCAACCAGTGGATGGGACTCCCACCTGGCCCTATCCGCAGTCGGCAGTGGGTAAAAAGAAGTAATATGCATCTGCTGGAAAGATGCTGACACCTGTGCCAATCCCTGTATGGACTGTATAAAGGACAGCATCCATGGTGGCTCTGTAGCAGCCAAAGGATACTAACCTGGCAGAATGTTTTGCACTTGAAGATTGACTAGCAGGGAGAGCTGGTCCAGACGCTGCAAGCTGTTTAATCAACTGAGCCAATACCCGTGTCAATGATGAAGCCCAAAGCCAGTTCCTGACTGGATGCCGTGGCTGAAGGGACTTCCCGCAGTGGAACTCAAAAACAACGGACACAAAGGCCATCATAGTCTAGCTCCTGGGGAGAAATCACGTTAACACATGTTTTACAAGTGCGTAGCACAGGAGCACCCACCTCCTTGGGAGCCTTGTTCTTGGAAGACATTAGAATGCAGACCAAGAAATTCCCCCCACACAAAAGCACAACCAGTGGTGTGCATTTCACAGGGGACCGCAAAGAGTGGCAATCAATTTTAAAATGCACTAAGTACAAACAGATGTTTATATGCAGATTGTAAACACTGGAGTGGAGTGGAGACGACCGGAGCCCTCACAACCAGCACTGACTGTTGTCGAATGCACTGATGGTGATAAGCCGCAAGTGTGTGGCTCCCTGCAAGCAGGGTGCCATGCATAACTGTCCCCATCTGCGTCTCCTGTCCAGGCTGGAGCCCGCAGCTGAAGTCACGGACCCAGTCGCCCAGCGTGGTCAGTGGAATGGCAGTGAGGGCGTCCGATAGGATGCCACTCAGCGTAAAAGTAAAATAAATGAAATAAAATGGGGGGCTACCTAAAGCAGCTCCTGCCCCACCATGGTCCCAAATACCTTGCCAGACAAACCCCTGCAAAATCAGTGGCAGAACTTGCCAGTATGCACAGCAGATGACCCCAAGACTGGTATTTAACTTCTTTATATAGCGCACACATTATCCAGTGCTTTAGAGAATATTTTAGTCACTTAAAAATCAGTCCCTGTCCCAGTGGAGCTATATTCTATAATCTATATTCTCTACCACATGCACCCACAAACACTAGGGTTAATTGTTATTTGTCAGAAGCCAATTAACCCACTAATATGGTTTTAGAGTGTGGGAGGAAATTGGAGCAACACACAAACATCCGGAGAACAATTAAACTCCACACAGATGATACCTTGGACAGGAACTGAACTCACGATATCAGGGCTGTGAGGCTGTAATGCTAAACACTACACCAACTGTACTGGTAGGCTGACTGTTCACACCTGTCGTAAATGCAGCCTGTGATGACCCGACAATTTACCCCCACAGCCTTAGCTCTGAAAATATTGCCTTTATTGTGATCTGACAGAAAAAAAGGCAAAATACTAGAGAGAAGAAAGATCTCAGATCCCAGCAATCACTCACAATACCAAGCCATATTACCTCTGTGTCAGAGAGGTATTAAAGGGGTGCTGGATATCCCATATGGCTGTCAGTTCTGGCATGTTTCTCACCAGGAAGAGGTTAAACACCTACCACCCATGAGAGAGCTGGTCACTGTCCCTGAGGTTGTGCCTAGTGGGGGGTAAGTTATTATACCCCACCTGATCCTACAGTGCAGCAGTTCTGCACTCTGTAAAGGAGCCAATTGTGGCTTCAGTTTCCCTCTACTCTCACTTAGCAGGTAGTCACTTACCACAGTCCTGGGACCCAGACTGCAGCCTGTGCTTTTCACGCTGTACCTGATGGTGCAACTGTACAGAAACACTACAAGCAGTGGCAGTAACTTGCTTGCCCTTGAGGCCAACCTTAGTAGAAAGCAGATGGGTACTCCAAAGGAGGCCCTGAAAGTGTACAAATACTCCCTCACTTTGTGCATCTCACTGCCAATGGCAAAGTGGAGAAGTCACAGAATGGAAGAAGTGAAAAGGTTAAAAAGAAAAGACAAAACGAATAATGCTGTTATAGGCAACAATGCAGAAAAATGCAATCACTCCTTTGGGTGAGGGTCAAAAAAAGGGAAGAGAAGTTTCAAGTTTGTGTAGAAATCTTGCGTAGCCTCTAGTCCCCAATGTACCCAGTGTCTCCGAATTCTATGCCAAAGAAAAGCAAGTGTGCCTGCCAGAGAGATAGAGGCATTTGTCTGTGTGGTGCTCACCATAGACCCATACATTACACCTGCAGATGAGTTTCAGATATCAGACTCGGGCATGGGGTTTTCCTAAGACAAAATGGTTAATTGTGTCTTGAGGTTTGGAGGAGTAGACAACCTGACTTAATGATGACAACACAAAAGCCCCAGTACTAATAAGTACTGTACCACACCGATACTTTCAATTATTATTATGCCATAATGCTACAGTGGCGGAATACCTCACTGGGTGACAAGTCTGACTTTATATTCCAATACACAGACTTTGCAGAGGCCTGATTTAATCCTAGTATGCCTGGCATTATGCTGAAGTGGTCACAGGAATGGGAACTTCACTATTCAGGGTAAAGGGGACTGAAAATGTTGAAACACGGTTTAGAATGTGTTATTAGTCCCCTTTCTACATTTGAAGTGTACATTTATACATGCCCCACAAAAAGTTTATAATTTTGAAAAGAAAAATAAACCCATCTTTAAATCTGCACAAATCACAATTACCTTCACCAATTTTCCGTCCGCTGTACCAAGGAATGCAATAGTGTGCTCATTCTCTACAGACACGGCTACAGCAGTATAGAGGTTAAACTCTGGCGTGAGCACAGCTGTTGCAGTGGCACCATTTTTGCTCTGCAGTGGGTAAGGTAAGTGTTCTGATCCACAAGGATACTTAATTGACTCATTTACATTGGGAGTCTGGTGGAGAAACAAAATAAAGCAATCAAACACATGATAAACCTGTGTAATTGTGACTCTGCTTTACTTTTTATTTTAATAGTTTAGGTCTGGACTGAATACAGATGTGTCCACATACATCTTACCTCCGTGCGCTACAAGTCGCGTTAAAAATAACACCTGTTAGACTCTGTAACGCATTAAGACTTTTCATGCAACTTATAACCTTAAATTGCAAAGTAATGTGAATATGTAGCCCAGGCAGCTTCTGCTGATTAAAATGATATGCGGCAAGCCTATATTCTGTGTGCATCTAGAGGTGTATCTGCATATGAAATGCTACATTACAGTGTCAGACCTATACTAGTAATGGTATACTGTATAACTTAAGAACATTTTTAAAGCACCCAAATAGGTAAAAGAAAACAGATTACTATGCAAAATAGGAAAATTAATTTGTAGTACTGAAGGCTGTACAGAATGATAGCTCAATCTGGACGTTCAGCCGAACCAACAGGTGTCATTAAGCCCGGTTATATGGTTGGATAATGACAGCAAACACAAGCCGATTGCAGTCATATTCTGACCGCATTTTCAGATATTGAAACCATCTAATTATTATATTGGTCCAAATGCATGATATTGCAGTGCGCATGGTCAGTATAACTATTTGGTGCAGAGAAGCAGTGCAGATTGTTAATCACAACAGAAAAAACCCAGATAAACACATTCAAATATATATAATATGAGATACGCTACCTGTTTTACCACACAACCTATTTTATCACCAAATGGCTTGGAAAAAACAGGTTCTCCATCTTTGTTAAATACTTCTGTAGTACTAGTGTAACATTCTTCCCTATTTTTTTCGAACTGCTTGTTAATATTCTCCATGGAAAACACGCAAAGAGCAGATTTCTCCTGATTATTGATAAAAGTGCTGAAAACTCCAAAGAGAACTTTACTGTCACTTGAAACCCCCATTATCCTTGCCAACTCTTGTCCTGGATGGGCAAGGAAAGCAGAAGTGCAGATGTTATAGGGAATGTGGTTTCGGTCTGTACATTCAAGATCCATCTCAACATAGGAAAAGTAGTACAAATCCTTAATACACAATCGGGTAATTAGTGTCCGATTCTTTTTCAAAGTTTTGTCTATCCGACTAGAAACAAAATAAACACGTTCTGTATCCTCAAAAACTGTGACAAACTGTTGTGTATTGACAGAAGAATAGCCATACTTAAAAGTGGCAGAATCTGAAATTGTTTCAAAGGGTCCTCTATCATCATTGACATTGAGTATTCTAGTGCTAATAATTATTCCATTGTCATACTGGCTTGTGCCTTTCCCAACAAACAGAGCTCGTGTGACGTTGGGCATGTTGATTGTTTTGGGCATATCGGCTATAAAACCCACAGTTTCCACCTGCTCGTCATTGCTGGCCACAAAAGACTTCTCTCCCTTGGTATCATCATAAAATAGCTCATTTGCGATGTTGTCTAGATCCCTCAAAGAGCAAATTCCTTTAAATAAACTTCCACATACGATTGCCCTATTATTCGGCACATCAAGTAGAAGCAGTTTATTATAATTGTGCGTTAAGCCTGCATCTGTACATTGGCTGAAAGGGGTCTCAATAGGTGGTGTACATTTCTTATGATCAAGTCTTGGTCCAGTTGTAAAATTGACAATTATTTCAAGGTCACCAGAAAGCTGGTATAAACGGTCAACTGCTCCGATGTAGACTTTCCCTGTGACATAGTTAATCGTTAGATGGTTTAATTCTGTGTCACTCACAAATTCTTTTAACGGTTCTGCTTTTGACACTTGTGCAACAGAAATCAAAATGTATACAAACTGAATCCATTTGGCCATTTCTGGATGAAGCCTGGAAGAGAGAGAAAAAAAAAAAAAAAAGTAGAAAATTATTAATATTGCATTTGTGAATGCAGGCATACACAAAACTTTAATGCCCAACATTCTGCTTCTGGCTCTCTAGATTGCATCTTAATATTATAAAACATATACAGTAGGTTCCAATTCAATTAGGTACAAATTAATTGCAGCAAGGAGTCACCATTTGAACAACATTTATAACTCTTATTGTTCTCAGACACTAAGGAATATATTTACTAAAGTGAGAGTTTTTAGAAGGGGAGATATTGTCTATAGCAACCAGATTCTAGCTATTATCTTCTAGGAGGCGCTAGTTAAATGTTAAGTAGAATCTGATTGGTTGCTATGGGCAACATCTCCGTTTCTAAAAACTCTCACTTTAGTAAATATACTCCTCAATCTTCCCTCTCAAGCAAACCTTCCCTCCCTTTAGCAGAAAATGGTAATAAATACAAATGATGCCTGTAAAACTGGAATCCAGCACCAGGTGCACTTTATCAATAAGGAAACTGTGCTCAAAGTCATAGACTATGCAAAGTGAAGTTAGTCTATACCTTCCAACTGTACTGATTTTGGTGGAACAATCCTGATGCGCAGTTCTTGATAGAAGCTGAGTTTTCCCAAAAGTGGATGTTTCAGTGGATAGAGTTGGGGGTTGGGTGGAATGGGGTGAGGCTTGATTAGTCCAGATTACGTGTGTTTAACTGTTCGAAGGTATGAGGTACCACTGTGACATAAATAAGGCTGATGCCCAACCACAGACAGAAAGGCTTTGTACACTATATAAAGCTTGCAACACCGAGGGGTACATTTACTAAAGGTCGATCTTAATCGATTTAAAATCGATTAACATCGATGTTGTGTTTCTGGGGCTAAATCACACATTTACGAATACTTAAAAAACAAAATCAAAAATGGTCTTTTAGTAAATGAGTAATTTAGCCCCAGAAACACAACATCGATGTTAATCGAATTTGATCAATTTTAAATCAATTAAAATAACCTTAGTAAATATACCCATAATACTAACATTTTCTCATCCACATACCTACACTAACACCCCACACATTACTGTTGCCTGATCTGATGCTGCTCAATACACCATTCCCTTTATATTCCATAAACTATGCTTTGATTCATAAAATTTTTTACTTTTCATTTTAAATTCAATGTATAGCTCTATATGGAATTTGTAACTAAATAATGTGCCTTCAACACTGTTCATTTCTCGTTATGTGCACTAACTTTCTGGGATCTCCATCTAAACGCTGACCTTATCTTACATATTGCTAAACAGTATTTTAAACAAAGTTTCAACTCTTAGGTATGTATCCTTTCATAAAGGAGATTAGTTAAATGTGGAGGTACGCTATTTTAGGATTGGCCATCGAGAGGGTAACTATTTATGGTCACTTATTTTTGACCATCAGTGAAAACTATTGATGGTTCACAGACCTGCATGCACAAAGGTACGGAGACCACACACGCACATACACAGTGCAGGAACTGATGGACTTTTTCCTTATCAGACCTCAATCATTGACAGTAAACCCAGTGACCATAGCCAGGAACCCAGTGATGGTTGCTATCAATCGATGGTCTTTGGTAAAGTCCATCTTGCAAACTGTGCTGAACAAGAAATTCAACTGTTTTTGCTTCTCTCTTCGTGACAGCATTCTTAGTAAGCTCGAAGACTTAACCTGAACAGGACCTCAGGTTTTTTTTTATATTCATGCATCAGAAGTCAGCTGCATTCTTTACTATACTTCAGCAGCTTGATTCTGTTTTATGCTTATCATGTTTTACAGTACATGTTTTCTACAATATAGTTCTCGCAAGTATAGGAAATCCAGGGCCAAGCATTTGGTAAAGCCCCTTCCTCATTTGCCTGGATACAATGAAATATTGTTTGGCTCATCACCCTCTGTGTGCAGCCATGCGGTTTGACAGTTTTACTTTTGGTTTTCGGTTTCCCATTCGGGAAGATTATTTCATAGGTTGCAAGTGGAGCCTCCAGTCCGCCTATGATTTGTAACAAACTGTGGGGCAAAAGGTTGAAGCAGAGTTGTGGTAACGAGTGATGTCTGGCCACATTTCTCAGTCACTGGTCTGTAATCTATGTTTTTCGGCACTTGGTGTTGTGCCAAAAAAGTAATCTGGTAAGTACAGGCTTATCCAACAATTGTCTTATCTGGCAGGCTTATCCAAATAACCAAAAGGCCATTGAGCAGAAGTGCTGCCACCAGGTCATTTACCAGTTGCTGAGAGTGCTGCCATGTTATTAACCAGTACTTCTGCAAAGCTCATAAGGAGTTTTGGAAAAAGAGTTGCTTGGAACAGTTGACATGGAGTCGGCCTTTTAGCTTCACCCTCTCCATTCAGATTTCTTTAACTACATGGGCTTTTGCATTCAGAGTTCATTTTAAATCACCTAGTAACTTCTAATGGCTTGCACAATTTATTCTTGCATTGAAGCTGGTACTGGGCATACAGACATCATGCACCATCTTGACTGCTTTCTTGTTGTTGGACCACAGGGTAGTGGGCAGTGTGGTGGCACACTTTTTTCCAGTATTGCCGTTGCTATAATGCATGATAAGACACATGGTCCAACAACCTGCCTTTGTATAGAGATTGAGACCATTGGTAGCTGTTGCATGCACCACAGCATAAGGCCCTGAAGTTGCTTGAGCAGATTGGGTCCTATTTAGAGTCTGGTAAAGCACCCCTTAAGACAGGGATGGGGAACCTCATTTGGTCTGGCCCTCTTTTTTCTGCTAGCCTCATCTGGCTAGCAGGGGGCCTAGAATGGCACCCTGCAGCCAGAATCTATGCAGCAGTGCAGCCTGATGCGTCCTTAGGATGCTTCAGATGGTCACACCACTGCCCTTAGAGCTCCCTGGAGCATCCTCAGAATACTCTGGGCATTGCTGTAATCACCGGCGATTGTGGCCCCGCCCTGTGTGACATCACACAGAGGGTGCACGGCCTGCAGTAATGTTTTATATATCAAAATGGCCCTCGGCAGAAAAAAGGTTCCCCGCCCCTGCCTTAAGATGATTCATTTTCTTTCGGGGCTCTTGAATTTTACATGTTAGGTAATTCTGTTAGGAAGAGTTTTTCTTTGGGACATGGTGGTTTCGCCAGACTGCGTAATTTGATTTATTTATCTACGGAGATTAGAGATGACTTGCAAAAGTTACTTTTTTTTTTATAGGGGTTTTGCACAACTCATCAAGTGCTCAAGGTGGTGAATACAAATCGCTGATAAAACCAGCCCAAACCCCCGAAAAATTCTCACTCATTTGTAATTGGATAGCTTTTCCGCAAAAAGACAGTGGATTTACTATGGAGATTTCTTTTCCCGAGAAAACGAAAATTGGAGCAAAATGATCTGGACAAAAATTATGAAAATTACTGTACATGTAATAGAATAGGGAGAAAGGTTTCCTCACGAAAATTGTACCACGTGACCTCGGGTTTACGGGAGAAAACGGGTTATCGCATCTAATTGGATACCCCTGTATGAGGTAAATACTTTCTTGAATTTATGAAGATTGACTTTCCAGTTTGGTAATTTTTAATTCCTTTATACAATTTCACGAATACCCAGAAAAAATATGGCTACAATTCTACAACCAGTATGAAACAGCATAGCTGGGGGACTGGTATTTTTTCATGATCACTCTTAGGGCTCTATTCATTATGTTAATTCATCATTGCTCTGAAAATCAGCTCTCCCCCCGAATCTTTTCACGGCTACATTCGGAGCAGTGAAACTAGAGCGCCTGCGTGACCTAGAGTTCACGCAGGCGCACAAAAGCCCTGGAGTCCTGCGTAAGGAGCCATACAGGAGAGGAGGGATCCGAAAGGATCCCTTTTTGCAACCCGGGACTCCTTTCCGTAGGGAAGGTGTGGGTTGCGGGAGCAAACACCATCTCAAGATGGCAAATGCTCCTGCAGTCAAGCTCCCAAAATAATGTCACCCAATTGTACATTTTGGACTTCTAAAGAGAAAAGGGAGTACAATTAAGACAAACTTTCCTAAAAGAATATAGAAACAGTATGTAATATTCTCCATGGCTTCTAAATGCCAAATGTAGTTTTTAAGCTCCTACAATGCATGATACAATTAGGGGCCGCTAGGATGTGAGAGACCAGGGTTTTTTTTTAGTACGGTTTTGCGGAGGTTCGCAAATGTGGAAAATCTATGGGTCTTCCAAAATCGGAGCTTCCAACGAAGAATTGAGAAGGCTATGAATCATGTGACAGAAGGAAACCATTACGGGCATAATCAGATAAGGAACAGTTCTCCCCTGTATCCACATTTCTGCCAGCATCAGTATTCAGAAACATCCTAAGCAATTTAGATGTAGTATAGTACTATATCTATAACAGACTTTTATAGGATCTTTGCTTTATTTTGGCTGAAAATTAACTTTTCACTATTTCTTCCCTTCGATTACCTCAACCTAAGTCTCATTCTCTTATTCCAGTTAGTGCAGGAACAAGAGCAGGTAGGAATATGCTTTACAGTTGGAAATCACGGCCTTCTGTAGAGAATGGCTATGACACTGTCGCTCAAAACGGGAGGGGGTCTTCAAAGCTTGAGTAGAAAGAGAGATAGAAGATAAGTCCTGAATTTGAATAAAGTTGAAAAAGGTCTTAATACTGTATATGTAAGAAATATTTGTGTTAGTATTTTGATAGGAGTCATTAAACTTGTTTGCTAAGCAACATCCTGTAGCTTTTGCTAAAGTGGTTGGACAGCAACCTTGAGTATTTGGAAAAGATAAAGCCATTGTGGTCAGTGGCATCACTGGTGTCTATGACACCCAGTGCGGCTAATAGACCCACTGCACGCGCCGGAGACATGTGCGACCAAAAAGGGGCATGGCCTCACAACACCCCCGTTTCATTACTCTGGGGGCGTGCCCAGTACTCCTGGATATAATGGACTGCCCCCAAAGACTTCCTCCACAGTGATCATGAGCCGGGCGCTGCACATGAATATCACAGTGTAGTGCCCTGATCCTGGTCACTGAGGATAAACCGGAATCTTGGTATTACCCCCTCGGTTGGTGACACCCGGTGCGGCTCTCACCCCCTGCACTCCCTTAGTGACAACACTGATTTAGGTATAATGCTCATTAAAACTATGAAGATCCAGCACAGACACAGGATAACTAGCTGAGTTTAGGAGGTCAATTCAGCTTGAAGCTGAGAAAATAACTGGGTAATGGTGCATAAACATGGTACGATCAGTCAGCGATAACAATATCGCTGACCGATCTCCCTGCACCTTCCAGATGTGCTGGATGATTGATATCGAACATCCAGCACACCACCAACCCACCGACGGGCCAGTGACCAACGATCACAGGTCCCATTGTAACCTAGACGATATCGCCCAGGTTGGCCTGCATGCACAGCCGATAGGCAATATCGTTATCATCCATACGTGCCCGCGCATCGCTGGTCGTTTGAGGGTTGGGAGGCACAAAAAAAATGAACACTATAGTTATCGTTCATTTCTATCATTCCGTGTGTACGCACCATAAGTTGGCATGATACAAAAGGTCATATTCTAGAGGTTATATAGACCCTCAGGTATTTTATATTTTTCTTCTGCTATTTAAAGTTGCAGTTTAGCATCAGACACTTTTTGACCTGACACCGTGTAAAGGTATGACATCTGACTGAGTTATTTATCTTATAACCTGAGATTTCGCTATATTGAAGCATGGCTTCATACAGATTGTGCAGGGACATTCCTACTTGAGTTAGTGGTAAAAGGAAATAATGATACAATCGAGGTACTCTATCTAATCTGCTCTCCAGTTATATATATCCTATAAGGGCAGTCAGTGCTTCTATCATCAGGGTGGAAATGAAGTGACAGAGCTAGCATCCTTGGCTGGCTCCAATTTGATTAAGAACCTAGTCAGAAGGATCCCCATTGCTCAATATCTTAACTGAGGTATAAGTTACATTTATTTTTTAAAGGGTAAAACAACAATAGTTGCAATGGCTATGCTGTAATGAGTAGCTAGTGCTTTATTACAAAACTATGTATATTTTTCAGAATAGAGAATATTTGACACTAACTTCATTCCAGACAACACAGACAGCTGTCATTTGTTTTGAGTATATCACTGTTCCCTCCCTAATTAGTCCACGAAGTCACGGATCATTGGACGCTCTCATAGGGACAGCAGAACACAGCTAAAAATTGGAGTTGGCTTTTTCCCCCTCCCTCTCCAAAATGTTTCCATGGTGATGCCTACAATATGGTTCCCTTGAGAGCTGAACTCAAAATGCAGAGCAGGAGAAGGAAGAGAAAAAAAAAAACAGCAATTCTCTAGCATTTTGCAGCACACTCTGCATTTTTTGTTTTGTTCCATACAGTATTTATATACCCAAATATGTACAGGTATATATTGATAACATAAGTCTTGTGTAAATTCATGCTAGCTGAGTGGCACTAGAATTTATTACAAACCAGGAACAACAGATTATTCTTTAGCAAACTCATTCAATATATCACATTAGAGACAAAAATACAAGGTTGAGAAGACCATATCTTAGGAGTAAACTGGGTCCCACTTTGGCATCTCAATGCAGAGCATTCAGTCTCATGCTAGGTGAATGTCACACAAAGACCATGCAGTTTGATGCAAGAAGTGGGCAGTAGCCAGTAACGCCAGTTTCTTTGGCCAAGCCAGTAGATGGAAAAGCCTGGACTAGAGTCAACAAAATGAGTCATGTAGAGACTGGATGTTTGACTAATGCAGGCAGATACAGAACTGCTACTGGTGTGAAGTCATGCAATGGGACATCGATAGACCCTCTGAATGCCATTCTAATATCAAGAAAATAATTGTAGTCGATACATATTAGATGGCCTGTTGTAAGTATGTTATAGGTGGTCTATTCATTCTCATAGTTATATATATATTATATTAGTATACATAAATTCATTTAAGAGGCAACTACTTATTAGAAATCTAATAATATTCCACGCATGCCTGGAAGCTATTACGTTACAGTACATAGAGATTTATACATAGTGATGGAACGGCCATTACCATACAGATGTGTTCTCATACACAGATGCTCAAGTTGCGCCAAAACTCTTGGCATGCCAGATCCCAGGCGACTTGGCCATGCTGAGTTGTTTTCGTTCAAAATGTGAATCCACTACGCACAAATAAATCAACTGGAAGAGTCAAAACTGTATATCTAGTGTATGCAGAACACTGTGATTTGTGACATTTGTACATCTGTGTGCGACGGAGTCTGAATCTGCGCAAAAAGAGCTCTGATGTGAATAGCTGCAGCTTTCCTCATGCCAAGGTGTTCTGCTTGATCTGCGACTTTTTGTGGGTGTAAAACCAATTCCGGTCATTTTGGCCTAGCATCTCTACAGCACTGTGTGAGGATTTTTGCTGATTCTGCAATGTGTATAATATGCAACATTTAAAGAAATATACATAAACTATAAATAAATGATCAGAAGAAAATACATATATGGTACGCTACTCCTTTCGGGGCGTCTCAGTGCGCTGTGCGTCTCACACCACATGGTGTATAGAAACAAGGTGTATGAGGGTATATCTGTATCAGGTCATCAGTAATAGCAAGAAAAACTGGTTCTCACTGCTGAAAGGCTGAAGCACAGTGACCTGATACAGGCGTATGTGTTAGTGAAATGTATCAATTTCAAATAATTCATATTCTAAGTTCAGATACGAAGTGCAGATTTCTAAATAGATTGTAGAAAAAAAATGTACAAGGTAGTCTTTTTTTTTTTTTTTGTAGTGGTATATGTAAGTGCCTTTTTGCTGGGTAATTAAGCTTAAGAGCAACCATATTTATATAGATTTCAACCAAAAAAGAAATCCCTATTAGGGTCTGTGGATTTTTATGCATTTTTGTAAACTATAAATATTGGTGTTATATCTTCTATGCATAAATAATTATACCCCTCACACATTTCAACGGTTCTGTTTCCAAACTGCTGGGCCACCCCAAGCCCCCTTTTCCCAGTCATAAATGACCTTTGACTCAATGAAAAATAAGGGAAGTTGAGGGTGGTCTAGCACTTTGGAAGACTCCGTTGGGTTGGACATGATATCCCGACGGCTGAATCGCTGCCGGTTCAAATACAGACGCCGGAGGCCTGACTGTTGAAAATCCAGACTACGGCTAGTAAGTACCCTAACCCCCCCCCGGACCTTTCCTCCTAAACTCCCCCCGGTGATGCCTAACCCTAATCCCCCCCTTCATGCACCCTAGACCTAACCCTCCAGGGGTGGTGCCTAACCCTAGCTCCCCGCAGCCTAACCCTCACAGGGGGGTGCCTAACACTAATCTCCCCCCCGGGGGTGCCTAAACCTAACCTCCCCATCCCCGGACTAACACTAAAGGTGAGCCGGATACTTACCTTCGGGATGCCGAAGCCGATCTTTTCATACTCTTCTGGATGCCGGCGTCGGGATCTTTGTTCTGTTCGGGGTTCCGGTGTCTGGATATAGGCGGCCGGCATCCCGTCCGCCGACACTACATCCTAACTCGGTTATGGCACAGAGGAAGTGGCACACTCTCACACATAGTGTGACGACCCCCCCTTGTTTGTATTCACTACTGTGCTTTAGGGCTGTGCACATATTTTGCTCAGGATTTGAATCAGGACCAGTAAACAATGTTGACAAGCACAAAGGGGACATCGGTATGTCGAACCTAGCATGCCGACATGTTAGTATTGTGATGTACAGTATCGTGTAGGCTTTAGAACTTTAAACATGATATAGCATATTTAAAGTACTGTGGCAATGCTGTACATGGCATTACTAGCCTGTCGGCTTGAAAGTTCGACATACTGCTGTTCCCCTTCTGTTAACATTCTGAATGTCGGTAAGCTAACTACAGCCCCCTGTGAGAGCTATATCACCCAGAAAGACCATTTACTGTTGCATGCTTTTAATGAGTTATGCTCTGTCCTAGGCTAGTGTCCTTGGGCTCTCCTGCTGCGATTTATATAGAGTTTTGCCAAAATCCCAACTCCAGTTTGAGAGAAGGACACACTACTGTGCAAACTACTGGGTGCAAGAAGTTTGGACAACCAAAAAGCTCGACCATGGGTGGATTTCTGCTCACCACCTCAGGAGCGTGTGAGCTGAAATAATGAGCTCCAGTGGCAATCTCGCCTTGTGGCACAAACAATTGAATAGCTCCTGGTCACTTTAGATTAGCCGCATTAAAACAATTGAATTCCCCATGATGTGCTCTCTTCTGAATAAATAGGTGCTCTCTTATGAATAAATAGGGGCATGGAGGAGCACTGCTTTTGTCTTATATCATTGTGCACAAGTCACGATGCAAAAAGCAAATAAAAAGCCAATGAAAAACTTATTGAAAGGTTCTCTTTAAAGAGGCCTCCTAAAGGGACAGTGTGTCTTCTATGAGACATTATCCTATTTTTCAACTTCTCCCTATTTTTAGTAAGATGATTCACAAACAATTGGTATCTGCATTCCAAATGGATACAGCAGTACGAATGAGGGGGAAGTACCATAAGCTTATGTGCATAATGATTGTAAGCTTGCGAGCAGGGCCCTCTTACCTTTGTCTGTTACTACCCAGTTTTGTTCTATTAATGTTGTTTCCAATTTTAAAGCGCAACAGAATATGCTGTGCTATATAATAAACTGTTAATAAATAATGATGCTTACAAATACACTTACCACAAGGTGTCAGCTGAGAGCCTAATATAAGCAATTCAGAATACATTTTACTGTTTAATGGCCAGGAGCAAAATAAGACATCCCATGTGATATGTGATCCTGACCATTCAGAAGCAGCAGAAAGGAACTTCTTTAAGCTCATGTTATATATAACTTAAGCACTAAAAGGTAGAGTCTCCAGTAAAACCTCCACTTTGTTTTCTCTTTACTATGAAGCAGTGCTTAATAGGACTCAAACAACTGCGACTATGTTCTGACCTAAACATTCTTTTTTTATTTAAATAGAAAAATATATGACACAACCTTTTAATGCCATCAATATACGCAGAAAGAAGGAAAATATTTTTAACCACAAAGGGAATTTCACATATCATTCTATTCAGTGCAGAATTGGAGGCCTAAACAGGAGCTACAATAACTAGCTCAAAGTCCAGGGCATATAACCAAGGGGAATTCCACTGAACACACATGGATTCTATTTACAGATACACTAGCTACACAAGTGAAAGTGAAAGCAATACACGGCTAACCATCGTCCACCCAAAACTACATATTAACAAAAAAATTATATAATAACAAAATTTCTAACCAAAATGTATACTAGAGTGTACCAGAACAAGGTGCTAGTTGGAGGTTAACAACATCAACAAAAGAGATCAGTTTCTATCTGTATCCAATAATGATTGAGGGTTAAGAAATGCATTCACAAACAAAAGACTGACTCAACACAATAGAATAGTATTAAAAACTTAAAAACATAGCCACCACCACCCTTGTGTCTTCTGCCATTGTAGCGCCCAAAATTTTATGCTAATGCCGCTACAAAGCCCTCCCATGCTGTGCCTGAATGTGCAAGGACTGAGACGACCACTATTGGAGTCTGTAGATGCTGTAATACCGATCCATGCGTCTTTAGACCGACCATCAGGCACACCAGTGAAATTGCCCTCCCTGTTACCTCCTGGTCACTGCCCAGGACTGTCCAATATATTCAGAGACCATGCATCCAAATCTGTATTGCGTCTCTGTACGAGCACCATCGAAACGCATGCGCAGTGTGACTCATAAGCATATAAAAAGCATTGCTCCACTGAGTCCGAAATCGCCACTACGTCCATCTCAGAAACGGGCCCGAAGAGTGACCGACTCTCTCTTAAATGTCATGTCCTAATTATTCCAATAAGTGTAATAGCACAACAATTGTATCACCTACATTGGTCTAATTTTCTTGGCAACATACAGTGACCAAAGAATGCTCTACCAATAATTATTCATTTAGGATTGCCGTATGTCTGTTACAAGGATCATTTACTTTCATCAAAGAAATCAGAGGAGATGCTTAATAACTAAAAGCACAAAGTAGGCTTGACGAAAGGTTTTTATTCCAGCACTGCTTGATGAGGGCTATCGTAGTGAGAGGAGAGGGGCACAAGATGGCATTGAAATCAATGGTCAACTTTTCTGTTTGACATGAAAGTGATGACAAGTTACATTCACAAAGCCTGATCTATAATTAGATAGGGGTGTTGTTTTTGTTTGCAAAATAAAACTTTAGATTTTCAAACCTTCTTTGAATGAAGGAATTAATTATTTCAGTTATATATTATTTCTATTATATATTTTAGTTATTTAGGGCAAAAAAATAAAGAATTACGGCGGTCACTTAAGTGTCCACATGCACCTTGGTGTCTCACTAATACAATCGGGGTCTCAAATTCAGAGTGGGGTTGGGGGGTCTCTTAATACAGAGATGGACTGGACAGGGGGGTGCTGGAAGTCTCAATAACACAAGGAGGGGTACTGGGGTCTCAAATACAGAAAGGTTTAACTAATATGGGGTCATTCACAATGGAGAGGCACTGGCAGTCTCATTAAGGCACTGGCAATCTCATTTATGCAGATTATTGCAAATAAGGGGGTGGGGGGTGAAGGGACTGGGATCCTTTGGCATTCTTTTTACCTCAAAATCTCTGCTCATTCCACTTCTAGGCATTTATTACGAAGTGTCGTCTTGTAAAACACAACACTACAGTTTGTGTTTAGGCCCAACATTTTAAAGGGCAGTATTTTCACTAGCCGTGTTTCGCTAATAGAGCACTGCCCTTTTATATATCCTGCATAAACACGAACAGAAGTGTTGGAGATGACACTTCGTAAACAAACAAACTAATGTCAGATGCACAGAATCAGTGACCAGCAGACAGATCAGTAGAAATGCACTGGTACAACATGCAAGCTTATTTATATGGAACCACAAAGGTTCTATAGCCCTATATCGAAAATGCAACAAGATTACATGGATACAATGTGTACAATGCTGGAATATCAGAGGCTGGTAGGAGCCTGGTGGAACAAGCAGTTCCAGATGCCAATATAGGAGCCTGGCCGTGGCAGCAAGTAACACGCCCATGACGCAAAGGCAGAGTTAGTAACGGGATCACTGGCAGTGAAAGGTAATCCCTATACTCCAGCAGTGGCAAAGCATAACCACTCAGGTTGTTCAAAGAACAGTAACCTCTACGAAAAATCTGTAATGCCTGGAGGAGTAAGGCCATCTAGTCACAGATACAGCAAAAATGGAAAAGAACAAAAAATATTTAAATTCTAATAGGTCAATTAATCAGACCTATAACTTTTGGAGAAGTATTACAGACCACCTTTGTCTACCAATAAAGCTTTAGATTTTACACTTTGGAGACATTACCTTCAACAGATAGAGACTGATAAGAATGCCATAAACAAACCTTGTAATGTGCAGAAGTAGAAGCAAATAAATAGACCAGGTGTACACAGAGCTACACCTTTACAGGGGGTGGGTGTACAGAGATCACAAGCAGACATGCTAAGCTTGCCAAATGTAAACCAGTCCAACAAGACTTGTTTGCCAAAGGTGTAAAAAATATGAAAACATTCCTCTTTATTTCTGATTCATTTAAGACATCAGCAAACAGGTGCAGATTAAAATATGACTAATCAACAGAACTGTACTATAACTGAAGGTGGCAGAAACGTTTCTTGAAATTACCACTTTGCTCAATGCTCAGAGAGAGATTCCAAGGGCCATATTCAATTTGAGGCGTTAAGCCCGGATTTGCGGTAATTTACCGCCGATGACATTATCGCCTGTTTTATTTTTCCTCCGTATTCAATTTGAAAGACTTTCCACCTAGGCGTTAAGTCAATGCAATGTAATAGGCGATAAAGTATCGTATAGTATGAATGGCAGGCGTTAAAAAGTGCAGAATTGGGGTTTTGGGGTGCAACATTTCGGGAACCCCCGTGCAGCCTTCAGACAGTCCCCCAAAAGTAATCTATGTAAAAATGTAAAAAAAATTAAGGGCACCCCAAAAATTGACTTTGAAAAAGGGGGCGAAAAAAAAAAAAGTTGTGGTACAAACGAACTTTACTCTGGGGGGGTCCCCAAGTATGCCCCAAGTATTTTTTTGATTGCAGATGTTTGCGGCAGGTGGGTTTTTCACGTTTTTTTTAAGTCACTTCAGCAAATTTAAAATATGCTGAACCTCATTTTTAAGTACCCCAAATTTAATGCCCATAGTTGTTTTGCCCCCTAAATGCTCTTCTGCATCACCTTATTCAAAGCTGCATTTATGCACCTGCCGCGGCTATTAGAAACCCCGACTTCCTTCAGTAGTTAAAAATGGGGGTACCCATAGTGATCCCCATGTCTACACATCTTTAGGGGGGTCCCTAGATTATTTCCCGAAAATTCCCGTTTAAACCCCTCCCCCCCCCCCAAAAAAAAAAAAAAATTTGGGGGTGACAAAAAAAAAATGTCAAACAAAAAGCCAAAGTAACAAAATTAATACTGGTGGGGTCCCCAAGTATGTGGCAGGTGTTTTTTTTTTTATTGAGCAGAGTAGCGGCAGGTGTATTTTTGCAGAATTTTTAAAATCATCTTTAGGGACTTAAAAATATGCTGGTACCCATTTTCATGTACCCCAAATTGATGGGACCACTTTTAAAAACGAAAAAAAAAAAACCTAAATGCTCTTCTGCATCACTCCTTCAATGTCGGGAAAAATGCACCAGCCGTGGCTATTTAAAAATACCGACATTCTTCTGCAGGCAAAAACGGGGGTACCCATAGTGATCCCCGAGGTCTGGACATCTTTAGGTGGGGGGGTCCTACAATTATTTCCCAAAAATTCCCGTTTGTTTTCGCAAGTATCGCCGGGTCGTGTTTTCGCCTACTTTCAAATTGAATACGGGGATACGCAGGCACGGGCGCGATACATTAACGCCTGGAAGACAGGCGAAGCCAACGCTAAGTCCGGGCCGTGTTAAGTTAACGCGGCTTGGCTCAAATTGAATACGGCCCTAAGTGTCTCTGGCATTCTTTCAGGTACCGCAGTGATTTGCACAATGCATCTCCATCCGTACTAACAGTTTGCATGATGCAAAATTCATAACTCCAGCAGTTCACATTAGAGAACAACAAGGAATACCCCATCAAGGGTAGCCAATAAGTCGGTGGGTTTATCAAATGTGGAAATTCCCTTCAGGAACAACTCTGGATAAAGCAGCAAGAAGAAATGTATTCAGCATTGATCCCCAGTAAATGTATTGTATGCATGCTAGATGGCTTTATTCAATGATAAATTACAATTTGTGGGCAACAGATACTTAAGCTACTTACAGTGTTTATTTTTTTTAAACTTCAATCTTCAGAATCTGTGCTCTAGATTTCACCCTGAAAAGAAACATATCAAAGAATGGCTATATTGTTGTTGACATAGTTATTCAGAAAAACAAAACAGAAATCTATAACCAATGGCACTGAAAAGTGGAACACTAAGAATGCTTGATGTTATTGATAAATGTCTACACGCAGCTATTTATGGTTGCAACCAAAAGGAAACAAAAAACAGTAAACAAGGGCACTGTTGTGTACCACCTATAGTCTACATTAAAAATAAAAATGGAAAATAGAATGCAAAGCAAAAATTGACAGAAATAAAAAATATTAATGTTAAATAAATCATGAAAGATACTTGAATAAAAATTATATAATATGAAACAGACATCATTGGCCAATGTAACAAATGTACATATACATATCAAAAATGTGTCTAAAAACACTAAACATCACACCCCTCTGAGGAAATCCCATTTGGGAAGAAACTAGTCAGGGACTAACTCGTGCCTTTTTTTTTTTTTGATCCTTACCTCTAGAAGGGCGCACGCAGCGGATGAGAAAGTCTGCCATTTGGCTAACTCCACGGAACAGGGCTGGACAGAGCCTGACCCACAGAGACATCTCTATCTGCCAACACACTGCTGCGAGACACCGCAGGCAGCAGCAGCACAGCAGACACCATCCAAAAGTTTGTTCATTGCGTCATCTGCCGCAGCACTGTGTAGAGATTGCTCCTCGCTTGATTCACGGAACACAGACCTGCCAGTCCATCGCCTCAAAATAGCGTAGACGGCAACACAGAGGACGCCATTTGGCGGCTTAGCATTAGTGCGTCAAAAACCGCAGTCTAGCATGAAGAAAGTGTATGTTCCTTTGTTACGAGACGGACGGAGCCGACAGACCGCCACACTGTCATCTGGCGACTGAGCAATAGTGCGTCATCTACCACAAATCAGAACAAGTGCATGTCCTTTTGTTACTAGACGGACAGAGTTTGCAGACTGTTATGTTGTCTCTATTATGAGGTATGAATCGCAGACCTGGCTATGAGATAGATGGAGCATAAGGTGCGTTGGTCAGTGAGGACACAATGCACACATTACACTCACTGTGGGACATTAACTCCATAAAACCTGCACTGAAATTGTGCAATAGTGGAAAATTGTTCCAAATTCCTAAAAACATATTTCTGGACAGTGGTCATCAGTGTTCAACAGGACACAGTCTGAGAATTATGCTTTAAATTTGTTATATCATCTACCCGGATAAGACAATTTCTTTTAAAGTCACCTCACTTTCTATTGTGGAACTTTAACAGATTTCAGGCTTATATGCATGGAGCTATAACAATCTCAACCCATACATTTAGCACCTATAACCACAGCTTCTACATTAGGTGTATATGGTGATGCAAATTTATGTGTCACTAGTTATCATTTATTACAGTTTTTATTGGCTCTTTTTTGAGGTTTAGTGTTTTTAGACACATTTTCGATATGTATGTGTACCATTTGTTACATTGGCCAATGATGTCTGTTTCATATCATTAAATTTGTATTTTTATTCAAGTATCTCTCAGGATTTATTATTTTACATTATTTTTTATTTCTGGCACAATTTTTGTATTCAAAACAGAAATATATAGGGGGCGGTACCGTTTGATGTGTGTTTTTAACACTACTGTGTTTTATTAAATCAACGTTTATTTGACCTATGAAGCGCTCTTCTTTCAATTTATATTAACAGATTTTATGGACCTGGACTCTGGTCACTTAAGGGAGAGCTGCGGTCCTTGAATAAAAAGACGTTGGACCTGGTGTCAAAAAATATAGGATCTCACATACTGAAATCATTTCAGTAATTTTCTAGCTGGACTCAAGTGAGACTAACTGTCCTTTATACAGTGCATGTTTTAAATTAAGAGCAGCCTCTGATATAAATCTCTCTCACTCTATATATATATATATATATATATATATATATATATATTTTATTTTTTTCATAGTGAGGATAGCATTTCGGAGTAAGTAATGCTGGGTACACACTGGCTGATCAATTGATTGGCCAATATATCGTGTCCCCGTCGGCCAGTGTGTACAGACGATACATCGTTCACAGAATATACTGAATATATATTGGCCAGGCTGAGAACTTAGGTAATGGACTACAAGTCTCAGACTTTTGCTGATAAGCAATGTTATTTAGCATATCACTGCATAGTATATTAGTTTGATGTTTTTAGTTTCTTTGTTAGTTAGCTCATTGCGCCTGTTATTAGCCTAGTGGTATGTGCTGTGTGTTTGTTTAACTCAATTTATTGCTAGCCATATTAGTGGGAGGGTGCTGGGCTTGTAAGCAATCAGTAATTTAACATGCCAGGTCTCCTACATATTGGTCATTAGTAGGCTGGAATTGCTCCATTCTGAAGTGCACTATTCAAAAGTGCATTTTAAGATTAATACTAGCGTTACACCAGCGTTGAACCGAAGTGGAACAGAAGGGAAACAACCAATCTGCACTTCAAAAAACCTAAGCTAGATTTGGAGAAAAACCATCAACAAAGGTGATTTTAAAATCTCACTGCTACAAACTCCTGCTGACTGCATAACCTGGACTTTCAACACTGAACTCTGGTTGCTACAAAAACTCTGGCCATCACTTGCTACTATTTGTGCTGCCTCCGTGCTTAACAGATAATCTTACTGAATACTATTAATATCAGCTTAACTCTGTAATAATGTCTTTTTACATTAGCACTTTGGTCTAGTCTTACATGACCTAGTTACTACTACTCTCTACTCTAATATTCAATTTCTGCTCCCATCTTATCTCCACTTTTTCTAAACTCTATAATATATTTTTGTTGTGCTGACACTGTACCTCATCCTTACCATGACCATGTTGTCTCCTCCCTTCACTCAGTTTCTAACTAATCTTTTGTTCTGCCCTCTGACTCCACCTCTATCTTTTCCCCCTGGTCTCCTCCACCTCCTCCTATCTCCCCTTCTCTTTCTGCCTTCCTCCCCCTCTTCTCCCATTACTCCATTTTCTTTCTCTTATACCCCCCAAGGATCCTACTACCCCACTGGTAATCTTTCCTCCCTTACTTATCTCCCTGTCACTTCGTCCCACTTTCATTCACGTCTCCTTAACGTCCCTCCCTGCCCACTTCCTACAGGGTCCCCTCCTAGCACAGGAGCACGCATGATCCCTACACTCTATTCATCTCGGTCTCCCAAAGTATTCTCATCTCCACGCTATTGCAACCATGATAATCTCATTCACATCTCCTATCAACTCTGTCACTCTATCCTGTGCCCTCTGGAATGCCAGATCAGTCTGTAACAAACTGGCCCCCACCCATGACCTTTTCATCTCCAACTCCCTGAATCTCCTGGCCATTACTGAAACCTGGATTTTACCCTCTGACACCACTCCTCCTGCAGCTCTCTCTTATGGGGGCCTCACCTTCTCCCACACCCCCAGGCCTGGGGGTCGCCATGGTGGTGGTGTTTGGGTCCTTCTATCCTCTGGTTACTCACACCAACATATACCATCAGAACCATCCCTTACATTCTCCACATTTGAAGTTCATGCTATACGCCTCTTCCAACCAGTACACCTCAGAGTAGCTGTCATCTACCGTCCCCCTGGCCCTCCCTCCAAGTTCCTTGACAACTTTGCTTCCTAGCTCACTCACTTTCTCTCCTCAGACCTTCCCTCTATTATCCTCGGTGACTTCAATATTCCTATTGATATCCCCACAGAATCTGCTGCCTCCAAACTACTCACCCTCACTTCCTCATTTGGACTCTCCCAATGGACCTCCTCACCCTCCCATGCGAGTGGGCATTTGCTTGATCTGGTATTCACTCACCGTTGTGATATTTCTGCTTACTCCAATTCCCCATTTCCCCTCTCTGACCATCACCTCCTATCTTTTAACCTATCTCTCTCTCCTTCCCCTCCACTACCTCCGAAAGCCACCATCACTAAGCGTAACATTGAAGCCATCGACACTGCTTTCTTTTCTTCCCTACTTGACTCACTTCTCTCCCCTATCCTCTCTTTCTCCTGCGCTGAACAAGCTGCTTCCCTATACAATGCCTCCCTTACTTCTGCTCTTGACTCTGTTGCTCCGGCGATCACTACTCACCCTCGCAAATTCACACCTCAACCCTGGCATTCCACATGCACCAGATACCTGCAAAAATGTTCACGAACCGCCGAGCGACAGTGGAGAAGATCACGCTCTCAGGCAGATTTTCTCCATTTCAAATTCATGCTGTCATCCTACAGTGCTGCCCTTTCCCTCTCTAAACAGTCATATTTCAATAATCTCATCTCCTCCCTGTCCTCAAATCCCCAGCGTCTCTTTTCCACCTTCAACTCCCTCCTCTGTCCACCCCCTCCTCGTCTCCCCTCCTTGCTCTCTGCCACTGACTTTGCTACCTATTTCACATCTAAAATTTATTCCATACATCAGGACATCATATCCAACCAGTCCCCCAGCTCTCCACCTCCTCCTTTCCCGGATCACCCCTCCCCATCCATTTTACAGACTCTGACATCCTTCTCCCCTGTGACAGGAGAGGAAGTTAAGGCCCTTATCCAGTCCTCCCCCCCTTCCACCTCTCACCTCGACCCTATCCCCTCCCACCTCCTCCGCTACCTCTCTCCTTCTGCCTGCTCCCATCTTGCCCAGCTCCTTAATCTCTCCCTCTCATCTGGCACTGTTCCTTCTGCATTCAAGCATGCCCGTGTTTCCCCCATTCTTAAAAAACCTAACCTTGATCCTAACATTCTCTCTAACTACCGTCCAATCTCTCTCCTCCCTTTTGCCTCCAAACTCCTTGAGCGTATTGTTTACAACCGCCTCACCACATTTCTTTCCTCCCACTCCCTCCTTGACCCTTTTCAGTCTGGCTTCCATTCTCTCCACTCCACTGAAACTGCCCTCACAAAAGTCAGCAACGACCTCCTTGCTGCCAAATCCAAGGGGCACTACTCACTGCTCATTCTCCTTGATCTCTCTGCTGCTTTTGACACTGTGGACCACCCTCTACTGCTGCATATACTTCACTCCCTTGGTCTACGTGACACTGCTCTCTCCTGGCTGTCCTCCTACCTCTCTGACCGTTCCTTCTCTGTTTCCTCTCATGGCGACTCCTCCCCCCCACAGCCTCTTACAGTAGGTGTTCCCCAAGGTTCTGTTCTTGGACCTCTCCTATTCTCTCTCTATACGTCTTCTCTAGGTAAACTCATCAGCTCTTTTGACCTCCATTATCATCTCTATGCTGATGATACTCAGATCTACCTTTCCTCATCTGATTCTTTCCCCCTCTCTACTGACTCGTATCTCCAACTGTCTCTCTGCTATCTCTTCCTGGATGTCCCAGCGATTTCTCAAACTTAATATGTCTAAGACTGAGCTGATAGTCTTCCCACCCTCCCACATATCATCATGTCCCACTATTTCTTTATTAATAGATGGCATTACTATCTCATCTAGCCCCAAAGTGCGTTGTCTTGGAGTCATCCTGGACTCTTCCCTCTCCTTTAAACCACACATTCAGAACCTCTCACAGTCCTGTCGTTTCCATCTCAAGAATATTTCCAAGATCAGACCCTTTCTCACCCAGGATGCTACCAAAACCCTTGTACATTCACTGGTCATGTCCAGACTGGACTACTGTAACCTTCTCCTAGCTGGCCTCCCCAAATCCCATCTCTCTCTTCTCCAGTCTGTGCTCAATGCTGCTGCTCGGCTCATCTTAATCTCCAAACGCTCTACATCTGCCTCCCCTCTTTTGCAAGCCCTCCACTGGCTCCCATTCCCTTTCAGAACCCAATTCAAGGCTCTTACACTCACTTACAAAGCCCTCACCCATTCCTCTCCCATTTACATCTCTGATCTCATCTCCCTTCACTCTTCGTTCACTTAATACACGCCGCCTTTCATGCCAATTGATTACTTCCTCCCTCTCCCGCCTCCAAGACTTTGCCCGTGCTGCTCCTCACCTTTGGAACTCCCTCCCTTTCCCTATCAGACTCTGCACCTCTCTACCATCTTTCAAACGAGCTCTTAAAACCCACTACTTCATTAAAGCCTTCCAGCTCTCATCCTAACTTGCTGCTACATCTTCCTTTCTCCCGGCCCACCCCATTCTGTGTCACTCCTGTTTGTCTTCCCCTCCCTTAAAGAATGTAAGCTCTTTCGAGCAGGGCCCTCTACCCTCTTGTGCTTCTCCCTACTGTAATTTAATTTATCTCTTACTAGCCACTAGGGCAACTAACACTTGGCTGCTTATGCGGCCGTTAATGTCACTAATATAGCAATGTTTATCCATGTTCTGTATTGTATTGTATGTCAATGGTTACTTTTTTGTCTATGTACTTTGTAAGGCACTGCGGAACACTTGTGGCGCCATAGAAATGATGATGATAATAATAATAATAATAATATCACATTGGCTGTACTGCACAGCCAATGAACAGATATGTCTGCAGACATATTTGTCCATCGGCAAGTGTGTACGGGCGATCAGCTGATTGCCCGTACACAGGGGCGCCGAGAGGGGAGGAGAGCGATCGCGCTGATCACATCCCCCATTGGCTGTGCGCCAGGCTAAGGGGCACACAGCGCCCCCCTCCCCAGCGCGCAGCAACGGAAATGTTTATTTTCTTTTTCAAAGGGGGCATGATTAGGCCACACACCCCTACCCGCCCCCAGTCCGGCCCGACCCGCTGCAGCATGCAGATGGTCGATCAGTGCGTATGAACGACCATCATCTGCAGATACATCGCTATAGTGTGTACCCACCTTAAGGGGTCTGAGCAGCATGTTAAGTATGTTCTAAGAGCCTGTGGTGTCAGTTTTGTTGATTAAATGTATTGCTTTAATGTATTACTGTAATTAAGGGCAAGGTGCATCCCTTCTGAAGGTTAGTGGAGTTTACATTTGGCCCTTAGCGTTTCCCATCACTAAACTACAAAGTATCATGTGCATCTAATTTTTCTTTAGTATGTACATGTGGAAAACTTTAAGCAACTTAAGGAATATACACATGACATTATTTAAAGCACCATTTACTCTGAAATGCAAAATTTTGAAATAGGGTCTGGCAATGTCTGAAAACATCAGGAAGGCAAAAAGGAGGTTGTGTCCGAGACCCAGACACACGTGGCCAAGATGATGGCTGCAGCACTATGTTGAACTGGATAAGCAGGGGCTCTGAGAGATATAAAATGACAAATCCTCCATCACTGAAAAGGAATGTACTTCTGTATTCTCTTGTAAGCTGTGGAGTAAAGGCGGTTTATCCACTTGCAGTTTAAAATAAACGATTGAACAAAAACGATATACTTCAATCGCTCATTAATCGTGCACAAATCGGGCATGAAAATGTCAAAAACGACCAGCGATGCGCGCTCCCGCTGGTCGTTCTTGACGTCTATCATCGCTTGAACATGCTGGTCAATCTGCCGTTAACAACAGACTGACCATGATGTTGTAATCGCACTGTCATTCCACTATCTTCAAGTGGATAAGCACCTTAACTGTCTTTGTAAAGAGATATAATTTGAGCAATAAACATTTACTTCAATGTTTTGTTTTTTAATTCAATACGTTGGAACAGAAATGGGAAACAGGCTTTACCCCAAATATGCAAACCTGTTCATGTCGAGGTGGGAGGAAGACATGGTATGGTCTGGGCATGTCTGGGTGGCAAACCTAAAATGTGTGAGTATTTGAACAATTATCTTAATTTTAAACTTACTTTCAATTATAGTCTAACCTCCTTCCATTTTTTGGGACTTTAATATTTGTTTTAGAGAAGGGAAAATAGAATGGATACTTCTTAAAAAAATCTTTTTAAATACATTTATTAAAGTGCAAAGTAACCATCTGCCCCAATGGTTATATATCTAATGTACAGTTTACCCATCCTCATAAAGAAAAAAAAAGGCTAATCTCTCTCCACCTTCAACAAGCAAGTATTAACCCTGAAAGCACCACTTCTAGAAAAGGGTGATAACCCGAAGATGTTGGAGAAAGTTATTGAGTATGTAACCAATACAGATAATCCCAAACAACATAGGGATGTAGAAAAGACTTTTGAAAAGAACTGAAGACTTAAAAATCCTATATTGAAAGACAATTTACCAGATAGGCCTAAGTTCATATATAGGAAAGCCAATAGTTTCAAGAACCATTTGTTATCTAGCGCATTGCCCAAAGGGTTCACCTAGAAATTATTGTGGTCATAGATGTGGGGACTAAGTCTTCGGTAAGGCCTGCAAAAACTAAAATTCCAGGGTTTTTCAATAGCAGGAAAGAATATAAAACTGACAGTTTTTACCGTGACATACTAGATATACCATATAGTCAATCCAATGTAAGGCAATATGCTCAATATTGGAAAAACCACTAGACCCTTAAAAGTTAGGTGGGCTGAACATGTACACAACATCAACAGTGGCATGGGTAATTATACATTTTCTCTCCACTTCAAGGAAAAACATAATAGCTCTGTTGACCACATTAAAGATTTTTGGGGTATTCCTATGGTCCCAGAAAAGTGGAGGACTAATGATAAAGATCTGAGATGATCTAAGTGTAACATGAGATAGATCTATGATTTAGACACCCTGGTTCCTTTAGTCCTATTTCATTAGATTGATATTATTTCATATATACATTTTTAGTCTTTATTTTTATTACACTGTGTTTATAATTTATGATAGGTATTTATGGGTAATATTGTTAATGTGAAATCCGACTTTCCAATTACTTGTGGTGTCTCCATGTGTTTAGTTGAACAGTTTTTATCCCGCATTTGTTGCTCATTTATATGTGTGGATCACTACGGCAACCTAGTAAACTTTATTGTCCATGGACAAATACAAATAATGACAGATGCACCAGATATTCCTACTACCCACAGAGTGATTGCAGGCTCTGCACTTCCCACGGGCCCATATCACTGGAAACCACAGGACATTGACCCGGTTTCAATCTAAGCACCTGTATCTTGCTTGATGTGTCTCCTTTGTCTGGTAGGAAGTGAAACCTGCTATTTTATTGGTTTTTATATTATACTTGACCCATTGGGTCTAATAAATACCTACCTTTTTTATGTACTACAACAGTGGTTCCCAAACTGTGCGCCGTGGCACCCTGGGGTGCCTCAGGACACTTGCAGGGGTGCCTCAGGTTGGTGGTCCAGCACCAAATCAAATGATGGTCAATGTAATGTAAATATGTGGACAAACAGAAACTCAAACCTGTCCAACGCCACATAGCTGAACCTAAGGATGACAGGTAAGCACACTTTACTACATTTTTTTCTGAATTTCAAAACAAACGTTAGGCTTAGGGGTCCCGTGAAAATAATTCTGTTACTCCGCCCTGATTAAAAAAAGGTTTGGGAACCTCTGTACTACAACATTAGATTTTTTTTATTAATGTGTCTACACTACTATTTGTTTGGTGATGCATCTATAGGAAAAGAAAAAAAGAAAAAAGTTACTGACTGTGACTACGAGTGGTAAAGTAAGCAGACTGCTCAAAGACGAGTAACCTCTACATACAAAAAAACAACTTATCACCTGGTGGAGAAAGGTCATGCGGTCACAGATGTAAACAACTCCCTAGGTCTGTTCATAGGCATATTGTATAAATGTCTTTTCTTAGTTTAGTCAGAGTACCTTTAAAAAGGCACGTTTCAGACTCTGAAATCATAAAGAACAGCTTGGATTATGATATGTTAATATATCTATATTAACCTATCATAATGCCTGTCCAGCTATGGGAGCTTGTGCTGACTGTGAAGACAGTGGAGTAACTATAAATTTTGCTCCCCCATGCCAAAAAAGTTTCAGACGCCCCCCCCCCTCTCCTCCCCGCCCAAAGATCAAAAACACCCAAACACGACGTTTAAGGTGTGTGGTTACATGATACAGCAAAGTGCCTTACACATTATGACACACTAAGTAATGCCACTTATAACAGTGTGCCACACCGGAATGCCCCTTACAACACATTATGCCACACCGGAATTCCCCTTACAACACATTATGCCACACAGCAATGCCCCTTACACATGCCACACAATAATGCCACGTATAACACATGACATACAGTAAAGCCCTTATATCAAATTTATGCCATGCTGCAATGCCCCTATTTCACATTATGCCACACTGTAATGCCCCTTACACATTATGCCCCTAATAGCACATTGTGCACACAGTAATGCCAAATACACATTATGCCAAACAGTAATGCCCATTACATCCCACCCTGACAGATCTACTTCACCAACCCTCCTCTCTGCTCCTGCCAGTCTGTCACCTCAGCTCAAGACAGGTTGCACAGTTTTTATGTCCGCGTAGAACCAGATTATTTGGAACATAGTTTATAACCTGTAAACTGTGTGTATCAAGTTAGTGCCCCTTATACAGTGCCCCCTGTAGTTGTGCCCCAAAATGCAATGCCCCCTATACTAGTGCCCCTTATGCAATGCCCTCTGTAATAGTGCCCCTTATGCAATGTCCCCTGTAGTAGTGCCCATTATGCAGGGTCCCCTGTAGCAGTGCCCATTATGCAGGGTCCCCTGTAGTAGTGCCCATTATGCAGGGTCCCCTGTAGTAGTGCCCATTATGCAGGGTCCCCTGTAGTAGTGCCCATTATGCAGGGTCCCCTGTAGTAGTGCCCATTATGCAGGGTCCCCTGTAGTAGTGCCCATTATGCAGGGCCCCCTGTAATTGTGCCCCCTGTAGTTGTGCCCATATGCAGTGCCCCTTCAAGTAGTGCCCCTTCTAGTAGTTGCCCTCAGTAGTGAGCCCCGTGTAGTTGCCCTCAGCAGTGAGCCCCTTGTAGTGATCCCCCTGTAGTTGCACCTAGTTGATCCCAATAGCGAGCCCCCCCCCCGCACACACACAATACACACAAAAAATACCACTTACCTTTATCTCCGCTCCAGTGCTGCTGCCGTCCATACCTCGGAGTCCGCTCCTCGGCACTATGGGACTGACGTCATGACGTCAGTCCCATAGTGCTCTGTGGGACCCGGAAGACGGAGCTCACTCCTGAGCTCCGTCCCCGGCACTATGGGACTGACTCCCATAGTGCACTGCGGGACCCGGAGGACGGAGTGAACTCCGTCCTTCGGCTGCCGCTGGGGGTTTGAATAGGAGCCGGGCGCCCGCTGGTAACACACTCAGCGGACGCCCGGCAGATGGAGGGTGCAGGGGGTGCGACCGCACCCCCTGCTCCCTCCGTAGTTACGGGAGTTCCGCCACTGAGTGGCGTAACTACTGCCCCCGTCGCCCCCAAGCTACCCAGCGCCTCCAAGCCGCTGCGGGGGCAGTAGTTACGCCACTGTGTGAAGAGATGTAATTTCATTCTGGAATAACTTTTATTCAGGTTTAGTGGGCCTTTTAATCATGGTTATTTTTGCCAACAATTGAAACTATTTTCTATACACTTTTTGATTAAAAAAAATATATATCATAAAAGTTACAAAGATAAAAAGCACTTGATATATTAAGCTGTTTTTTTCTCAGCACTCCAGATTTAATTGACACTAGATAATTACAATGGTATTGCTTAATAATTAAGGCAGTATGCAAAGTCTAACCTATGGTACAAAGAATAATTGAGCTTCCCCGCTGATCTGCCAGCTAACAATTATTTTAATACACTTCTACTAGTTCACATTATTATTCAAGATGTTGATAAAATTTTTTTTATCAAAAGGCCGTTTTTATTTTAATTATTAGTATACCTATTGTTAAGACATTGAAATATAGGACCTTTTCTGCTTATTCAAAAATAAAAAAAGTAATTAAAGAAGCTTTATTGAATATAAAAATAAACATTTCCATTTTCCAAAGGAGCATGTTATGATTGCTGCATTAACACATTAAAACCCACCAGAAATAGAAGCACATTATTGGCAATGCACTTATAAGTTTATTAAATTACATAATTTAGACATTTAAGGACATATCCAATTGGGAACGAATTTTCCAAAAATCTCTTGCCGCAAGCTTTTTTCCACAGGTGCAAGATTTTTGGTATACAATTGGGTGCAAGATTCGTAATTTTTGGGGCGTGCAATTAATCAATAATTACCTCAAGATCAACTCTGCTGTTTGTTAGGTGCCGGTACCTAGTACTCTCGCCGTCTTACCGCACCAGGGGGCTGTGGGCACTTGGTATCCCCGCTGTCTGGGAGGTGCAGGTATTTGATAGTCCTGATATCTGCAACCTTGAATAGTCAGTGGGATATAAAATGTGTACTGCCAGCTCCAGGTGAGGTGATACCCAAAGGGCTATTTCACACCTGCTGGTTTTGCCCGGCTGGCAAAAAAACGGCTGCTTTTTTGCCGGGTGCAGAATTTGATTAAACATGGAAGCTGCACGGGCACGGAGGGGTCACAGTGTTACAGCCGGGAACATCCACTGAGAAGGACTGCTGCCGTGCCATCCATGCAAGTCAGAGGAGTATAGGAAACAAGGTTTCCTTTCACACACGTCTCCGGCCGGCTTGCGCTGCTGCGCATGCCCAATAGATGAAGAAGAAAAAAACATTAAAAAACAGCTCAAAGCCGTTGCATGTGAAAGGCACCGCAGGACAATGTCTAGCATATGTGCCAAACGATTTAGGCAAAGAAAGGTCTCAATGCAAAGTCAAAAGTAGGGCATAACCTGCACACTATCACTAACGGGTTTATCGGCCGTGGCAATTTCATCAAAGAATTTGTAGTGGATCTGATCTGAATAACAGCTCCCTCAAATCGGGACTGTCCTATCTAGATGTCAATATATTGGGCGTTACACCATGCTCATTTATCCTGGTAACTTGGTTACATTAGATGCCTGGAGTTAGGAAAATACAGTGAGTTGAAGATTCTGCAGGTTGAAAACACCCTAGTAAAAGTGAAATATGTGAGAGCCTTATATATGGCCATACTCTACAGGTTATTTAGTTGTTTGAAATTACAATGTAGGTGTAGCAAAAGGAATTCTAAACATGTATTCACAACTGGTCTAACATTTTTCAGTACTTTCTTAATAAATGCTGTAGCAACAATCCCAAGAGACAAAAGATGGCGAAAAATGACCTGAAAAGCATTCTTCTGAGGCCTGTTACACAAAACAGGAATAGGAGGCATAAACTTACTTTTTGACCTGTTATCCAGGAGAGCGTATGCATGATGGACTTGATGGCACAATTGGTGTCCTCGTTTAGCATGGCCATAATGACATGATTCTGATTCCAATACAAGCAGGATATAGAAAAGTGCTTTTGGAAATCCATTGCAGTTAACATAAGAGATACCATACCTACCTTTCATTCAATACACAAAACCTTAACACAATTCCTAAAGAGCATAACACAGTGTTCTCCCCACGCTTTGTCAGGCGGTGCGCCCGGCAAAAATCCCCCACCGCACGGCAGTTGAGCTGCACGGAGAACTAGCGGGGTTGCAACCGATGCATTGCAGAGGGGCCCACACCCGCCGCTAGTGTCTCCAGGGCCCCACAAGTGTAGGGCAGACTGCAGTGAGTAGCGGTCTGCCCTACAGAGAAACAAATACACAACCGCCAGCGGCAGCTGTATGTTTGTCATAGCAGCGCAGCCAGCCAATGAGACTCATACAGACTGATTAGCTGCTGCGGCCACGGAGGGAGCCGGCTAGAGCTCACTCATGAGCTCCCATTCCGGCTCCCCCCGCAGCGGTTGATGGGAGAGACGTCATGACGTCTCTCCCATAGTGCAGAGCGGACCGGGAGCAGTGGACAGCAGAGGTCGTCGGCTGGAGCGGGGATCAGGTAAGTTGTCTATATTTTTTTTTCTTTTGTGAGTGTGCGTTACTGTATAAAGGGGGCTGCTACTGGGGGCACTGTCAAAATCATCGATGGTAGGCTGACTACAGAGATATATGTAAAATCAGTTGATCAAAATAGATATTTAAGCTATAAAAGTTCACATGCACAGTCATGGAAAAGAAATATTCCAAAAGGACAGTTTATGAGAGTGAAAAGAAACTGCTCTACAGAGCAGGCCTTTGATAGACAAGCTAGTTCTCTTTTTATGTCTTTTAGAGAACAAGGATATCCCATTAGTATTTTACAACAAGCATTAGGAGGTGGTGAGAACTATTAAGAGAGAAGATTTATTAAAGATGGAGGCTAGGGAGATGACACAAGATACTAAGAGAGGAAACAAAATAAGTGATAGGTCAGCATTATTTAATACGAAGTATAATCTCTGTGAACAAGAGATTAGATCAGTTATAAAAAAGAACTCATTAATCCTACAAATGGATACAGTTCTAAAAGGAGAAGTTGACCTGGGTGGTAAGGTTATATTCAGGAGGTCAGATAACCTAAAATCTAGTCTTGTATCTAGTCATTTTCACGATAATAGTAAAGCCACAGGAAATCTTCATACCTGGTTACCTATAAAACCACTGGATTTCCACAAATGTGGGAGAAACCGTTGTAATACATGTAATCACACAAAACAAAAAACAACGGAATGTTTGTCATTCACGTACAATAAAAAATTCCCTATTAAGGAATTTATAAATTGTAAATCTACCTATGTGATATATGTAATACAATGTAACTGTGGTAAACAGTATGTAGGGAGAACTACCCGCCAATTGAATACTAGATGTATGGAACACTGGAGGAATATATGCAAAGGAATAAAAACACATCCACTCTCAAGCCATTTCGTTTGCTGTAGGGCTGCATCTTGTGAAGATATTAATATCATAGGAATAGAACAGATTAAATCTACAGCAAGAGGTGGTGACAGATATAATCGACTCTGCAAAAGATAAGCTTTTTGGATCTACCAATTGGGAACTCTTTTTCCAGAAGGTTTAAATGATACCATCGAACTCAACAATGTCCATTAGATCTTAGTTTTCCTGTAATTTACTGGCTAGGATCAGAGTTCCCTTTGGGCTAGGTAGTATTTACTGGGAAATAGCTAGTTGGATGTACATCCCCTTACTTGCTTTCACTCTCATGATATTTTGGCTAAATATCATTCTGCATGTATTTAGCTTGGCATATTTATATCTAGTTTAATCGATTAAGATATCAATACAAGTATATCACCATTAGAGATATACACTGTGCGATGATGATAGTATTTTGTGTTTTGTTGTTTGTTTGTTTTTGTATATTTTCATGTCATGTATTTGATTGTTTATGTGATAGAAGTATATTCTATTGCATTGAGGCAATATCTAGCAGCATTATGTAACTTTTAATATGATTTTTTGTTACAAATAATTCTGCAGATAACTCAAAGTGATTAAAGTGAGATCCAGGACTTGAGTTATATAATGAAGGGTTAATCTGCCATCGATTATGATATCATCATAAGTATATCACCGCAAGTGTTATATACGGTGGGATGATGATATTATGTGGGAGACATATGACTATCTTCCTCTTTTCTTATTTTATATATATCTCTACATTTTATATATTTTGCTTCTTTGTATATTCTATGTCTCATGTATTTGATTGTTTATGCGTGATAGAAGTATATTCTATTTCATTGCCGCAATATTGAAATAGCATTATGTAACTTTTAATATAATTCTTGTTACAAATAATGCTGCAGGTAACCTAAGTCTTGGATCTCACTTTAATCACTTAGAGTGACATAATTAAGAGTTAATCTGCTTAATAAACAGACCAGCTTCTGCACACCTACGATCTGTGATACAAAGGTGAGGCATAAATGAGTCCTAAGTGATAACCATAGCGCGCAAGCGCGAGCTCCATGAGACCGATAAAAGGAGGGTCTCATTCAGTGTGGAGACTACTGACTGAGGAAGCCGCCGTATAGCTAGGTGGAGAAACGCGTTTTTTTACATTACCCGGAGACGCAGGCCCACTGCCTTACACGGACTGATTTAGCATCATCCGGAGACGCCGGCTAAATGCTGCTCTGCTCTGATAGACTGTCAATCTAAAGGGTACCCTGAGAGCTGAGCGATACACTGATGGTAATATAAGAGGCCATTTGCCAAAAGGCTTTTTACTGCTGGAGCGGACTGACCTCATTTGATACACAGGTGATATAAATTGTATCAATAATGGAATGTAGCCATAGCAGCTCTGTTGGAAAGACTGTGACTTCTATATACCGATCTGTGGGGCTATGGTGAACAGCATGTATAAGCACATGCTCTATAATGAATAAAAATGAATTCCTTTGAGTAATATACAATTCAAAAGCCGATAAAAAGAGTCTATGAACTTTAGATATATCTATGTGAGCGGGCAAGACAAATACCGGTGAAAGAAATAAATGCTATAAAGAAAGCCTTACTAACTTTAGTGTTATACAAGGATTTATACAAACAATCCAAACGCCCACTGCTAAAACCAATTAAGGCAGTAGAGGGGAGACAAGTGAAAATATTGGGACAATTTACATTTGCAACATATAGAACTGCTATAATTATCCTTGGATCACTACAGAAGCTGCTGTTTCAATAATTGCGGATACTTCTTTAGATATGCATATGTTGTTATAAGATATTGGGCTTTTTTAGTTTGAATGTTTTAAATAACTCTGAAGTAATCCATATCCATTGGCTGAAAAATTATATGGGCATCTAGATTAAATACTGTGTATAATCCATCAAATATAAGTTTGGAATAACCATATATCTGCACTAGAAACTATTGAAGCTTTTGCTTCTTTATGTTAATATAACAACTATAGTTATCAGTGCAGAATATTTATATTTGCATGATATTTGACTTTATATGATGTATAGGTCTGAATAGTAATTTTTGTGTTTTAATATTTTTGTATTTTATACACACATTCTGTCTTTACGTTAGATATTGTCGATCATATCTGGTATATGATTGAATTATTGAAGTTTGGGGATTTACAATAAATTCTATTTTAATATTAGTAGCTGTCTCAGCGCTCTCTTCTATATATATATTTTCTATGTGACAGATTAGGAGATCGTGAGTAGATTTCCCTTAGAGAGCTGCAGTCTCAGCTTAGAAGTGAATTGTCTAGAACAGCGCCAGGTTCTTCTTTTTTTGGCACTGTATAGGGGGCTGCTACTGGGGGGCACTGTATAGGGGGCTACTAATGGGGGCATTGTATCATGGGGCTGCTAATGGGGGCACTGTATCATGGGGCTGCTAATGGGGGCACTGTATCATGGGGCTGCTAATGGGGGCACTGTATCATGGGGCTGCTAATGGGGGCACTATCATGGGGCTGCTAATGGGGGCACTATCATGGGGCTGCTAATGGGGGCACTATCATGGGGCTGCTAAAGGGGGCACTATCATGGGGCTGCTAATGGGGGCACTATCATGGGGCTGCTACTGGGGGCACTGTATAAAGGGGGCTGCTACTGGGGGCACTGTATAAAGTGGGCTGCTACAGGGGGCACTGTATAAAGGGGGCTGCTACTGGGGGCACTGTATAGGGGGCTGCTACTGGGGGCACTGTATAGGGGGCTGCTACTGGGGGCACTGTATAGGGGGGGCTGCTACTGGGGGCACTGTATAGGGGGGGCTGCTACTGGGGGCACTGTATAGGGGGGCTGCTACTGGGGGCACTGTATAGGGGGGCTGCTACTGGGGGCACTGTATAGGGGGGCTGCTACTGGGGGCACTGTATAGGGGGGGCTGCTACTGGGGACACTATAGGGGGGGCTGCTACTGGGGACACTATAGGGGGGCTGCTACTGGGGACACTATAGGGGGGCTGCTACTGGGGACACTGTATAGGGGGGCTGCTACTGGGGACACTGTATAGGGGGGCTGCTACTGGGGACACTGTATAGGGGGGGCTGCTACTGGGGACACTGTATAGGGGGGGCTGCTACTGGGGACACTGTATAGGGGGGGCTGCTACTGGGGACACTGTATAGGGGGGGCTGCTACTGGGGACACTGTATAGGGGAGGCTGCTACTGGGGACACTATAGGGGGGGCTGCTACTGGGGACACTGTATAGGGGGGGCTGCTACTGGGGACACTGCATAGGGAACACTATTTAAGCCTGGGGGTACTGCATAAGGGGCTAGTCTAGGGGCACTATAATCCTGGGTGCACTATATCAGGGACCATTCTGGGGGCACTACTTCAGCCTGGGGGCACTGCATAAGGGCAAAGCTAAACTACAGGGGGCACTGTATAAAGGGGAAAACTACAGGGGTACTGTATAGAGGGCACAAATACAGGGGGCACTGCATAATGGGCACTTTTGACTGAGCAAGTGGGGGAGCAGTCTGAGACCTGTCGGGCTGGATTGGTAGGGGTACCCCTTTTCCCGGCGCGCATAATTGCAAAGGCCCCCACCCGGCTACTTTTTGATGCCACCTGGCTGGAAAAAATTTCTGGGGAGAACACGAACATACAACAGGAAAGATGATGGATAAGCATCTATGTGCAGTAAAATTTATAATAAATAAAACTACTAAATTAAAAAGTAGTAATTGAGCAACTACAGGGGAAACGAGCAGGACAATGGTTTCATTCTGGTGTCAAATATAAAAGGTGCGTACACACATAATGATGTTAGAAACCAACAATTTTAGGGAACGATTTTCGTTCAGATTTTCCCTTGAAAAAATGAACAAAAATCGTTCACTAAAAATCGTTGGTTACTAAAATATTGAATGATTTTCAAAAACGATGACCGATTTTATACTCGTTCATCGTTCATTATGCACAACATGAACGATTTTCTGAATGAAAATCATTTGTTGGACAGTCAGAATGGACGATGAAATATAACTACAAACGTGAATGCGCATGAACTATTATCGTTCAGCTTAAAAACATGAACGATTTTACAAACGATTTAACGATAATGACGTAGTTATAGTTGAAACATTCAAAAAATCGTTGTGTGTACGCACCTAAAGAGAGAGTAGTTCCTGCTACAACTCATTGAATGAAGACAACTATAAAGGGTGTGGCTCATTTCTCATATGTTCTGCAACAGAAGAGCAAAACTTTGCTGCAGTCAGCATCTCAGTTTGTCAACTACAAACTCAAAGGATGGAGGACTTCACTTTCACATTTAGTTAGTATACCCTTAAATATCATCTATATCAACTATAAAAATGATTACATGAAACTAATCAAGATGAGGGCAGAGAGAAACAGAGCAAGAGATAGGAGTTAAATTTTGAACTTCATGCTGAAGAGGTTAATTATCCATCAAACTGCCGGCTCTCTAAAGTGTCCAGGGGACTCCTGGGAAAGCAGGAGCAGTTTGGGGGAAGAAAGGCACCGTGCCTCAGGTGATATGTAGAAGGGGGAGTTGGAGGAGTGATACTGCATCTGGAAAATGATTAAGCTCTTCTGCTGACAGGGGAATGGCAAGGCCCAGTGAGCAGGAGGGAGGGGGGCAGTCAGCTCCATAGAGTTAATCCATCCTATTCCAGGGGAATCGGTATGTTATACCGCCGGCCGCATGGCCGGCAGTTCGAATCCCGGCAGTGTCAGGCCGACAGAGGAAGAGATCCCGGCAGCAGGAGCCCGACAGTGCTGGAAATCCCGATCGTCTCCAGGTAAGTACTAACTAACCTAACCTACCCCCTTAACCCTCCCTTAGGGGTGCCTAACACTAATCTCCCCCCAAGTGCCTAAACCTAACCCCCCCCTCTACCCCACAGTCTAAACCCAAGTCCCCCGGGGGGGTGCCTAACCCTAAGTCCCCCCGGGAGCCCTAAACCTAAACCTCCCCCCCCAAGCGGTTGTCCGCTTGCTGCGCCCGGCATCCCTTCGAACGGCCTCCCGGCGTCGGTAAAATGTGCGGCGTCTACCTCTAGACGCCGGTCATTTCACCCTCGCCAGGATATGACAGTTGGGAAGTCGGCTGTCGGTTTAATGTCAGCCGGCTTCCC